>RJWT010018340.1:0-18919 GCA_004365215.1 Cuniculus paca
CTGATTACCTCCGGAGAGACACAGTTTGAGGCTTAAATCCTACCAAATTAAGGACTTCCAAAGAACTCAGGTCAAAACCCCAGAAGGTCTGTACTTTACACCCCAGGAATAAAAATTCATTCTATCGATAAGGATAAGACCACCCCTGCATGAAATAATGATTCAGTAATTTAATAGTTATTAGAACAAAGGCAACACTCTCCAGTGTCTGCAACATATAACCAACAATGCCCAGAACAGATTCCTAGATCACTAGACAGTAGGGAAATTACCAGTGACAGTGATTGGTAGGAGGAATAAATGGTCAATAGAAGGATCACAGGATAACTAGGGTGATGCAAATTCAAAGAAAATGACAGTTAAAGACACTGTCAAAAACATTTTATTTGACTTAATAGAACAGAGCAAAGAGAGCAAAAGGAAAAGAGAATCTCAGTACAAGAGCAGAAACAAAACAAATTGAAAAATTACATAATGTATAAGCACGGAAACTGAAATGAAAAAATTCACTGGGTGTACTTAACACCATAATAAAGATAACGTAATACAGTCTATGAATTTGATGATATATCAATAGAAAATTTCTCCAATTTGAAGAATAACAAAAGACTGAAGAATGGGACAGAGATACAGTCACTTAAGTGATATAAAAAGATACATAATTGGACTCCCTAAAGAACATGATAGGAAAAAAGCAGAAAACATTTTAAAAAATAACACTGTGTTTGAATCAAAAAAAAATTTATGCATTCAAAAATCTCAATGAACCAAGAGCAAAATATATGCAATGAAAACCACACTAGCCATATCATTGTCAAGCTGAAGAGTATAAAAATCAAAAAGCATTTCACATACAAGACTTGATCATACAAATGATGGCTGATATCGCATCAAAAATAATGTGTGCTACAAGACAAAGAGTCAACAACGCTGATGAGAGAAATGGACAGGTGCTGGCATTTTGGAATCATATATCAGGACAGAATGTTCTTCATAAGTGAAGATGAGCTCTGTCTTTTCACACAAATAAAATCTGAGAAAAAACACACTTATACTACAAGAAATGCAAGAAGAAGTTCTTGAACTGAAAAAGAAATGATGTCAGCTATAACACCTTGACTATGGAAATAGAGAGCAGTAAAACTGTTAGCTATATGTAGTAATTTATTTTTTCCTCCCCTTTTTTTTTTTTTGTTACCATGAATTGAACTCAGGACCTCACTCTTGCCAGGCAGGCGCTATGCCACTGAGCTATACGTCTGGCCTTTCTTCCTCCTTTTAAAGCTATATTTATTAGCACATATTAGCTGTCTTTACAATATTTTCATACATGCAAATGCCATATTTCAATCACATCTCTCTGCCCTATTCATGGTCTTTTCTTAAATTATTTAAATATCTATGACTAGACAAGTAAAAATAATTCAAAAATTATGGGGTATACAGTGTACATTAATATAAAATATTTCAAACATACAGCTTTCAAATTTATGATAACAGCAGAATAATTAGAATTAGATGAAAATATACTCTTGTATGCTTCATGCACAATATCAAGTAGATAAAATAAGCTAAGGTATCACATTTCAATCCCTTGAGCAGCTAATAGAAATAATAATGCAAAGAAATATAGCTAAAAGTCCAATAAAGAATTTAAAATACTGAATTAAATATATTCAGTTAACCCTAAAGACAAGAAAATATGAGGAAGAAAAGAAAAAACGACAAGTAGAAAACATACAGTGAACTAATGTATTAATCTATCTGAACTAAAACTATGGCTAATATTATGGCTAGTAAATGAAGAATAGATATTTTCAGCTGTGTATGAATGATAATTTAACATAATAAATCATATGCTAAGTTGAAAACATCTCGAACATTTTTAATTCTGAAAAGTTTCTCTGACAATAATAGAAATAAATTTAAAAATGGGTTATGGAAGGGTATCTAGAAAAGCCCAAAATACTTGGAAATTAGGCATCATTTTAAAACTCCACAGCTCAAAAAAGATATCACAAGTGAAATTAGAATATATTTTGTTACTAACTGGAATTCATCAAAATTAAAATCATTTTATCATCTGCAGGTACCTTTAAGGAAATAGAAAGTCAAACTGTTGACTAAGGGATACTGTTTGTCATATAGACATCTACTAAGATGTTATGACTTGAGTCTTAAATGTCCCCTCAAGGAGAATAAGCCAAAGTTGCATGGGGCCCTTGGTGTTAGTGGGAGGTGGTGGAATCTTAGAGGTGGAGTCTACTGGAAGTAAGTTAGATTACTGGGGACTTGCCCTTCAAGGGGCTATAAAGACCTCAGCACCTTCCTGTCTCTCTCTGTGCTCTCTGAATGCCATGAGAGTCATCAGCTTTGCTCTACATCCCACTGCCTGCTGTGATGTTGCATCTCATGGCTGGCCCAACAGCAGTGGAGCCAAGCAACCACGGACTGAAACTCCTAAAAATGTGAGTGAAAATAAATCATTCCTCCTGTGAGTTGTTTTACCTTAGCCATTTGTCACAGAAAAAACAAATACTGATTACCATAAAGGACTTGGATCTAAAATATACAACTACTAAAATTCAGTATTAAAAGGACAAAAACTTTCAGAAAAATGTGCTAAAAACTTGAACAGAAACTTTGCCAAAGGAGAGAAGACTGTTCTCATTCTATATGTTATAACATGCTTGAATTTCTGTTGCTAAGGTTTATTTAAATAACACCTGTTCCCTGCGAAAATGGTTCAAGTTTGTTTTTATGGTATCTTTATTATGAGTAATTTCATAAAATAAAAAATTTTAGTGACAGACTTTTTACCCACAATATTACTGTCTAAGATAAATGTTACACACCAAAATCAATTATCAACCATTTTTTTGAAGTCTTTTATTGATTAGCTATCGAGCATCTGATACCAGCTCATGCGTAGGCAGGAAATCACATTATATTGCCTGCTCATCTCCAAGTGATGAGCTCTTCTGATGTGTTGGCCGTTAAAGATGGAAGCAAAGCAACTAAAGTGGGTATGCTGGAATAGCAAGACCCTATCTCGAAAAACTTAAGTGATGCTTTAGAAGAAATGGCTGACCCTGGGCATGCTAACAGTGAACCTCCAGACATGGAGTCAGAGACTTAATGAAGAAAAAATTATGGGTATAAAAGAGAAAAGGGATTGGGAAGGAAAAGATAAAGGATGATATTCCATAGGAAGTAATGCAAACAAAAACTTCACATTCAGAGAGCCCTTGCAGATTTCATAATGCTGAAAGTACAAGGCATAAAATGCTAAAAACCAATTCAGGCTTTGAAAGAGTGTACCAGTTCAGCAAGGCACAGAGCAGGTACTCTTCTGCATCATAAGCTAAACAATGAAACAAAAAAGTATTCAATAAATTTTTATGTAGATAGAAAACACTAATTCTCAATGTTTTTAATACTTTATATTATACTCAATGTTAGTTTTATTTTTCTATTCATGACTGACAGTATGAGATTTTAATGTCACAGAAATTTTGAGGGTCACAGAACCATTATAATTTTCCTAACAGATTATTAAGAATTTTTGGCACAATTTCAGTTTATACCGTCATTTGTATATTCCTGCACTACCTTGTACAACAATGGCTATATGAATGTCCAGTAACCACACGGAAGTAATTCAACAACCTTAGTCATCGATAAATACAAGTTAAAGTTACATTAAGATGAATATTCTTTTAGACCAAAGAAAATGATGAAAATTTGAGTGATAACAAATTCTACTGAAAATGAGAAATGTTCAAAACTCTCACACACTGCTGTTCAGTACATACTTAATAAAAGCATAACCACGTTAGAAAATACCCAGTTTTCTTGAGCTAAACATGCATGCATTCTATGACCCAGTGATTTCATACAGAAAAAATTATTTTCACAAAAAGTAGTATTTTTATTTTAAGAGTATTTTAAGAGTATTTTTATTTTAAATATAATCCACAATGTCATCAAAATGGAGCAGTCTATATGTACACTTAAAGAAAATGAACACAGAAACTATGAAATATTCATATGAAAAATGATGCAACAATGAGAGAAAAACAAATTAAGGAGACCACAGCAAATGAATTTCATAATTGTACTGAAGGAAATAGGTCAGACCTAAAAGACTCCACACAGCTTAAGAACAGTGGAAACTAATCTATGTTGATTAGAGTTAGGACAGTGGATGCTCTAAGGAGTGGGTAGGCAAGAGAAAGTTCCATTGGAGATAGAGATGATTTATACATTGGCTAGATAGTTATTATATCAATATATACATTTTTCAAAACTTACTGAATTTTTGCATTTAAATTTTGTGCATCTCACTATACTTAAATCTCCTAAAGTAGAAAACAAACAAAAAGAAAATACTTCTCTTAAAAACATAGGTATAATATTCAAAATAAGTCACATTACAGACGCTAAAAGTACTAGGCACTGGTACTTTTTGGAAAATATTTTGTAAATCTAGCCTTTTAATAGAAAGTAGTCATGAGCTTTATTTTATTTCTCATCTATCCGTATCAGAAAAGAATCCTGAAATTAGTAAATCAATAACTATTTTCTTCTATCACATTGTACTTGTTCAATTTTCAGGCAAAATTCCTAAAAGTACTTCTGAGGGTAGCATTCTATCATTTAAGGAGCATGTTTTGTGCTTTTAACATCCTAAAATCCCAGGTACAAAGTCAGTTGGAAATTTCAAATCTAAACTTTAAAAATGTTGGCCCTTCATTAATGTAAATCATTAATGTAGTTGTGTTTAAAAACTTATAAAATGGGACCTTGTTTTTTAAAAACACTATATTAAGTAGGGGTAATTTAATTAACAAACTTTAGAAAACTAGGCTACTAATTCTGTGTGCATCTTTTGATTGGCATAGATTTAATTATTTTGATCAATATAGAAAATTTTGTATCTCTAATATTATAATTTTATTTTATTATAATTATAATATTATAATTTATTTTCCAGGAAAAACAAAGTATCCAGACATCCAGCATGATTTTTTAAAGCTGCAGTGTGCAGGAGTGAAAACAAATAATTAATATACTAAGAAATGTTACTTTTACTTTATTTGAATTTTGCAAGCATGTAATCTTATAGAAGCTGCTACTTATGCATGTGTTACACTTAAAAACAGTTTTGTCACCAAACTTGCAATTTCATATGCCATGAAACTTGCAATATTTGAAATTCACTGAACTGGCATTAACAATAATTTGCACAACCTGTCTGATGAAAACTTTTTCTTTATGCACATTGCACTGAATTTAAATTAAGTCCAAAGTATTGCAATATTATTTTTAAAATATCATTAAAACCCATTTATTCTACATTTCAGAATATTTATACAATTACTTGATGTTTTCCACGGAGTTTATAATCTCATACCATCAACAGGCATACTACCGAAGCTTTCAAGTAATACAGATCCCAGAACGAAAGAAGAGGACTTTCACATGCACACACACACATGATTAACTTACTCAAAAGGGGAAGTGGAAAAGGGTAAGAAGAAAATGAGGGAGGGAGATGATATGTAAAGGCTGTTATGAAAAGTATCAGCTACAGCTGCATAGAACAGGAATGGAAATAAGGTAATAAGATACGCTCCAGTTTCTAAATAAATGAATAAAAATGCTGCTTGAGGAACAGCTGGCTTTAGCTGGAGCCTGGATGATGAGATGAGTGGTTGCCCACAGTTCACTTAATGAAAGGTATCAGAGAATCAACGAGGTCAAGGAGAATTACACAAAGTAACTCAAATTCATTTTTTAAAAAAAGGAATTACATTTAAAAGAACTTTTAAATTTATGATTTATAATTTGATACCTAAGATGATTTCAAAATAGCAAACATGACACTTTTGGAACTGACCCAGAATTAAAACAAATGTGACATGACTCCTGGAACTTTAAACATTTCCAAAAATGTCCTCAGTATTTTACAGATCTTGTTACATTAATTCATAATATTTGTAGTTGTATAGTTTAAGCAAAGATTTGAAAATAGAAATGCGGTTTTCCTGACTTTTAAATCCATATTTGGATAAAACTATATGCTCACATCACTAATATGACTGTACACATTAATGAAGAAATTCTCACAAACTGATTTTCTCTACCTCAGAATGACTCTATGTAGACACTGTAAAACAATGGAAAGAAACTGTTGCAACTTCAACAAACACAAATGACTTGTTAAACATCTAAGAAAGTGAAGGCATCATAAGTTAGTAGTAAGAGTTCTGGAATAATAATAGTTTTTGCTAATATGGTTGTAACAAACAGTTCAACACTTAGCATCTATGCCACATGCACACAAAATGAAATAACTGAGCTGTTAATTCTGAGATCCAAGAGACTTAACATTATGTAATTCTAAATTTTAACAGCATAATAAATATATTTGCTTTGTCAGTGTTCTCAATAGTCTCCAGCACATACTTTAAATGTATTAAATAACTTGAATAGACAGATAAAAAGAGTATCATATATGATATTGAAAATATACCCTTGGATTAACATCTTCTTCAAGGAAGATAGGGCAGATAAAATTTCCTGTTTCTTTCACTATGTACAGTAAAAATCACAAACATTGAATATAAAACAGACAAAAGACAACCAAAATTTGGGGGGGAAAATGAGATCACCTAAGCAATCCAGGAGCCATATAACAGCATGATGGTGAAATGCTAGAGTTTTCTTTTTCACTGCATTTATCTAGAAGTCAGCAATCCAGAAATGTCAACCAACTAAGGAAGTTCTAATAAAAATCTATTCTCTTTAGCCAATAATAACAAATAAACAACCCAGCCTCCACACTAAACTGCAATCTGTCAAGACAGAAAAACTTCAGACAATAATAGCTCTACCCCCAAAAAACACAGAGAAAGCTGTGGTCTTACTCCCACCTATGCCCACAAAAGTTCAGTGAGGAGCTAAGCCTTCCTCACTAACCTCTTCTCCAGCCACAGCTGACAGCATGATGTTAGAAAAGACAAAAAACAGGGAGGTAAGACTTTCTCACTTCAGCAGTAAAAGGATACCTTCACCATCATGCTAGTGAGGGCCAGAAATGGAAAATGATAAGACAGCCCTACTCTGGTCAGTCAGGGGAGACCTGTAGGAGGCCAGAACACCCTTGCCCACTCAGCAGTAACAGTGCTCTCCTTATGTGTCAATAACCGCCAAGTGGGGAACTTGGATTCCCACAATGACCTGGGAAAACAGAACTGTCATTCTTTTCCCTACCTGAGTAATATCAAAGGGAAGTGCTATGACCCAAATGTCTGTGTGCCTATTTCAAATTCGTGTCTTGAAACAAAATCATCAGTGTGATTCTATCAGGAAGTGGATGATCAGATAGTGAAGGCAAGGCCCTCAGGATCAGAATGAGTGCCCTTAAGAGGGCTCAAGGAGACGCCTTGACTCTTCTGCCACATGAGAAAGAGACATCTGTGAACAGGAATTGGGCTTTTACCAAATACTGAATCTTCTAGGATGCTATTTGTGGACCTCCCAGCCTCCAAAACTATGCTGAGTGAATTCCTGTTCTTTATAAGTCATGCAGTTTTTGACATCTTTTCTAGCATCTCAAGTGGACTCAGACAGAAACCATTATAAATTTAATATGTATAACATCTAGAGACTTGAAGTTACCTATTTCATAGTAATGAGTTATCATAGTTGTGCTTTTTGGAGAATGAGTCTGTGAGTCCATTTTATCTAAATTATAAAAATGTATGCATGTGGAGTTGTCTGCAGTATTCTTTTACTATCTTTTGACCTCTATAATGTCTATATTGATTTCATTCCTAAATATTACAGCTTGTATTTTTTTCTCTGCTTTTTTAGTTTGTTTGTTACAGTTGCTAGAAGTTTGCTAATTTCATTTGTCATTTTAAGGAACCAGCTGTTTGTTTCATTGATTTTTCTGTTTTTTCAGTGGAATTGGTTTCCACACTTTATCTTTACTATCCTCTCTTCCACATAATTTAAATTTATCTTCTTTTTCTAGACTTTGGGAAGACAAAGAGATTAGATTATTGACCTGAGATATTTTCTTCTAACTGCATGCCTTATTTATTTATTTTGGTTTTTCAAGACATAGTTTCACTAAGTTCAGACTGACCTTGAACTCACTGTGTATGCGAGGCTAGCCTGAACTGCAGTGATCCTCCTGGCTCAGCCTCCCAAGTACAAAGATTACAGACGTGTGCCACTATGCTCAGATTCTATTTTATTTTGTTTAGTAAATGCATGCCTTTAATGCTACAACTTTTTCCACTGCTTTTACTGAATCCCATAGACTTCGCTGTTGTATTTTCAATTCAATACATTCAGTTCATGCATTCCTTAATTTCTCTTGAGACTTTTGGACCCATGGGTTATTTATAAGTACTGCTTTTTGTAACTGATTTGGTATTACATTTCAACTCCAAGTTTTCATCTGAGAGCATATAAACATGATTTTTAAAACTCTCCAAAAAGAGATCTCTGGGCTAATAGCATCACAAGAGAATCCTAAAAATTTAGAGAATAATTAACATTCTACATAATGTGTTCCAGAAAAATAAAAGAAATTCACTTTGCGAAGCCAGTATTATTCTTATATGATACCTAGACCAAGATAGTAGAGAGAGAGAGACAGACCTAGAAAGAAACAGACAGTGACAGAGACAGATGCAGACACAGAGAGACAAATCATATCTCTCATGAATTCTGACACAAAACTTTATTAAATATTAGAAAATAGAGATCAGTAATTTCTATAATTTGATTGTATCCCCCAAGTGCACATGTCCTGAAGACCTAATCCCTGAATTCTGTTAACGGCATGTAAAAGTGGGGCAAAACCATGGGTTAAAATTATGAAAGTGGTTTTACAAGAAAGAGACCCACATCATCACACTCCTGTGTCTTGCCAAGTGACACCTCAGCCATGTCACAATGCAGAAAGAAAGTCCTCACCAGATGGCAAGAAGATGCTGGTGCTATACTCTGAGATTTCTCAGCCTCCCGAATGTGAGCCAAATAAACTATTTATTATAAATTACCTAGTCTCCAGTATTTTGTCACAACAACAGCAAACAAACCTAGATAGTAATATGTTGCACACGCTCATGTGTATGCATGCATGCGTGCGTGTGTGTGTGTACATCACTGCCAAGCGGGACTGAGTCAAAGAATCCAAATCCCTCTTAAGTATCAAAAAATTAACAAAGTATTTCACATATTTGTAAATCAAAGAAATTCTGGCCAGTGCAGTAAAGGAAGCAAAACAAATAGAAGAGAAGCAGATCAAAAAAGACATGAAACTGCCCCTGTTTACACATGAAACTGTCCCCGTTTGTAAATAATTATCAATAGAGACTTGCGAAGATTCTCTGAAATAGTCTTAGAACTCAAAGAGTTAGGAGAAAACAGCTTGGCTTATGTGGCCCCCAGAGAGGCTGGTGGGTGGCATTTACTTTAGCACCCCCTACTGGCTCCTGGGCCCTTAGCCGCATAGCAAGTCCAGGGCAGTACTGGCATTTACCATGGAGACAGAGATGGTGCCACTAAGCCGCAGGTCCTTTAAGCTATGGTACTGTGTCCTTTGCCTGGCCCTATTCTAGGCAACTTCGCCGCCTCTCCTTCAGACATACACACCACTGCCTCTTCTGCAACTCCTACAGACTGACAGCGAGCTTCCAGTCAGAGCAGTTTTCAGACAATATGAGACAGAGTTGTTATCAGTAGTAGAGACAGCTCTAAGTTGTTCTTAATCAGAGTGAAGCTTGTACTTTCTTGAAAAGTCAACCAGACTATCAGCATTCACATAACCAAATTTTCCATTTCTCTCCTGGATAAAGAAGAACAAGACCATCATTCCCTTCTGAAAACTTGGAACACTACATATCTCTTAAAAGGACTAAAACAAAGCTTGACAGAATTATGAGTAAATCCTCAGTATCAACCTAACAGAACAATCTGAATGTTTCATGAAATTCACACATGGTCAGATCATCCAGCCATCTGGGACAAGACCAATGAATTATGTATCTTGAAGTTTTTTTGCGTATGTGGGTACCAGGTTTAAATTCAAGCAATGGTTGTGTGTCTTTTTTTTTTTCAACTGATTATAGTCCTGATAAATTTTGTACCTTGAGGCACTTAACTATATCCATAGGCTCATTTTAATACATCCTGAGACTTTCTGGTCGGCACAGCATACTTTTTTTTCCCCTGTGCCTTATGATGGTGAATCTTCCAAATAAAAACCCCTGGAAAAGCAGTTTAGCAAAACACCTTCAATGGCTCTCAACAAATGGAGAATTTCACCATGAACAGTTTTAAAAGAAGTGTTTGTGTAAAAGTATGTATACAAGAATTTAAAATTATTATTTGTGTGGTGCAAAATCTTCTGTCTTGGACTTCCAGGCTGTGAATTCCTGTAAAGTATGGTTTAGTCCTATTTCCCATTTAGAAAAAAAAGTGCAGCTTGCTGCCAGCATTCATTGAATTTTCTGTGATCAAGAATTACTATATTTTGTAAATGAAAATAGCATTACTAAAAACAAAACACTATAAACAGAATGATGGTTTTTGTTTCCAAAGACTGTCTATATACTAAGACAATGCAATAATAACAATAAAAACAAATTATTTTGTGGCAAAATTTGGGGGTAAGGTTAGGACCGTAACCCATGAGTTTTCTCTGGGTAAACACTGCAGCCACAGCACTGAAGAGTATTCTTGGGGCAAATAGTACATAATTAAATATTTGCTTTGTTCACAGATCATTAGTAGTTTGTACCCATATAAGTTTTAATTATGGATTATTTCATCTGCAACCACTACTTTAAGAAATTACTTATATTATTTCCTACTGTAAATTTAGCAGACTGTCCAATTTTCTATTATGTCATAGTCAAACTTTGTGACAAGCCAAACTAAGAGCAAAATAAGGTCTAGTCCAGTCATGCAAACTTCCTTCCAACACTCTTTCCAACAAAATACGTAGTCACTCTGCACACACATGCTACATTCCTTTCTCCACCACATATTTTCTCTTGCTGTTATCTTTGAATTGTTTGCTCTTCTCTATCTATTACTTTTCTGTTAATCTCATCATTTGCATGAATAGTGAAGGTGTCATGAATAGTGAAGCTTATTGTGTTTTAGCCCATTTATCATGAATGTTTTAGGAAGCTCTGATCCCCCTAGATCCCACTCTCCAAGATACTTCAAATTAAAAACAATATTCTTTGATATGTATAACTGACATTTCTCATAGCATAGTGACAGACAACAAAAAAAGATATGTAGAAACTTTAACTATTTCATTTCTGACAATCTAAGTAGGCATTAGTGTATCTACCTATGAATTCAAAATTTGAGACAAGTACTACCCGATCTTCATCCAATTAGATTATTGGAAGCCTTTCTTCCAAAATATTTCTGAAGCTAGCAATAAGCAAGTTCTAATTTATATTCTACTTCTTCAATAAAGCCTTCAATAAATTCTATTTCTCTTAAATTATTATGTAATCACACATTTCAAGCCATATAATTGGCCAACATATTATGTACTTCAATTGAATTACTTTGTATGTATTTGATATGTCTTTATGATAATAGTGGAGTTAAATGAATGTACAAGGCAGAGATCCCCAGGTCTTCTGGCATCAAACTTGGGTCATGAACTCTAAACTCAGCCTGTATATAGAAAGCAGCAGATAAGCATATGCTGGTCAACTATTGGTGATACTATAAGAAATGTAAAAAGACATTTCTCATCTGATTTAACAAAAGCCTTCTGTTTAATAGTGAAGTCTGTATTAAAGCTATTTGGTAAAACATCTGAATTTCAATTAGATCAGTAATGTTAATAGCTATTTCTCTTTGCTTTGTGACCTACTACTATGTCTTTTGTGTTTTTAACAATTACACCAGTGAGTAGAATGTGTCAATCCACTTGCTGAAGAACAAATAGAATCCTGCAATTTCCCTGATTCATTTCTTCACATCTCAATTCAGAGGGCAGAAGAAAAAGGAAATGTAAGTAGGATGCAAGTAAAGGAAAAGTGAATGTTTGAATTAATATACTAATTTGCAGCCATGAAAAACATTTCTGCTACCCACATTAAATCTATTGAATGGTACAGAAGACAGATATAGATTCTTATCAATAATACAAATATTTTATTTTAAAAAAACTGCCAAGTGAAGATCACAGTCATAATCATAGTTTGCCGAGCAATCTCTGCTCTACCTGGGGAAATCCACAAAATACAGATCTTAGGAAGTGCACAACAAATCCATTTCTTAAGTAGTTCCTGGGGCTGTGGTGGTCAAGGCTTTGAAGAATAGAATTTAGAGTTTATATATACTCTGTTAAACAGTACAGGAATATTTAAGGAACCAAGAGTAGGGGGGAAAAACAGAGAAACTGAAAGTACTCCCCAATCATTCTTATCACCAATATATTTGCAAGTACACTGGACTTTCAGTGGGTCCTTGCCTATTTATGATATTTCCTAATGGATAAAAACTAGTAACCTACCGCTGACAATACTCCTAAAAATTGCAACTGTATATTTTACTTTCCTTAAGTAAGTTTTTGGCATCTGATAAATGGTGTTTATTTTTCTGTTGGTTCTAAATTATAGAACTTGAAAGAGATTTGAATAAACTCAAATTGTAAAATTATCTTCCACAAATCGATCAAGTTTTTAAATCTCAACATTCAATCACATTTACTATGATTTGATAGTTATGTGGATAAGTGTATGCATTTTGTGTCAATTCAAGGTTCTAAAAGTCAAATCTTCAATGCATATGAACTTGTCATATTATTTTCTTGGTATATATATATATATACCAAGAAAATTATATATATATATATATATATATATATATATATATATATATATATATATCTTGGCACAAAATGCTATTAGAGGAACCTACTTTGCAGACCTTCATTTTTCTGTCTATTCTAACACGCTTGGTTGTGACAGTGGAAATAATGTAGACACTAAGCACTAATCTCTTCATAAATTCAATGTTCATGATACATGTTTAGCTGTGTCCACGTATGATCAAGTTTAAAACAGAAAAAAAAAAACCCAATAATCCCTGGAAGGAATGTTAAAGTCAAACACCAGGCAGTGACAGAGTGAGCCAAATTTGATTTCACTTCATGTCAAAAATAAGTATGGAATCAGTGACTCAGAGCTGGCTATACACTGTGACTAATCTTAGACTACCATAAATTAGAAGTTTGCAACAGCTATAAAACTGCTCCCATTCCAAACAATGAATCCCTACTTCTTACTAAGCTCTTATCAACACATAACTCATGTGAACTCAGAGAAAAACAAATTATTACCCAATAAGACTGTATCCATAAATACAATTACAAAGTAGGTTGAAAATTTAATATCAAGGTGAAAAAATTTTTGAAGCAGTAACTAATACTTAATGTCTCATATAGTTAAACATTTCTTTAACTAAAAAATTTTTATGTTTGGTCTAAAGAAAGCAATTCACTCCAAAGTTTACCCAATGAATGTGCAGACATAAAATAACCCAATGGAGCAAAAATCCTTTTGTAATACAATGAATTCTAAGTTAGGCTTGGTGACTTATTCTATTCCAGCCTTGGGAGGTTGAGAAAGAAGAATTACAAGTTCAGGCCAAGAATAAGCAACTTAGTGACTTAGTAGGGTCCTATCTCAAAATAAACATTAAAAATATAGACCTGGGGATGTAGCTCAGTTAGAATCCCCTAGGAGCAATTCAATTCTCAGTACTTCATGGCAAAAAAAAAAAAAAAAAAAAAAACAAGGATTATAGAAGAAAGCAATTCATTTCTTTTGTCTAAATTTACGTGCCAACCATACATTTTTCCTACAAACTGTATGTAAAACAGGGACGAATAAGTCATGTTCCTCTCTACAAGGAAAGAATTTATAATGGAACTGATAGTCCCCAAATTATAGCTTTGTATTACCCATATATACTGATTAAATCAAGAAATTTGAGATTAATTCTCAAATTCTGAATAATTCTTTGATTTAGCATTCCTTCAGTCCCCACCTAGATGGCCTTTTCATCCTAAATGAAGATCCAATTGAAACTCCTAATTGAGTAATTTTTTTCAAACATCTGAACCATAAATTCACGTGGCTCTATATCAGGCACACATTGCTATTTTGATTCTGTGTCTTGTTTCTCTTGGCTGAATTTCACCTTTGTTCCTTTAACTGAGGTTTCATTTTGAATACCATTGTACCTGATGATAACAATTTTTCTGCCCTTTTTTATTTCAGAATTATTGACCTCCCTTTTGTCAGTTCACTAAGGCTTAATAGTTGTCCAATATTCCAGACCATTTTATCTGGTGAACGACCACACTGTCTCAGACCACCTGCCTAGATTTGAACATATTTCCTTCTCCCAGACTCCACATAGGAATGACCTGCTTACCTCCCACTGGGAAAACACCTGTCACTTCTTGATGGACTTGTCTGACACTGTTTGCCCATCCTCAAAGCATCCTGGGTAATCTACTTTGGTACTTCCCCAGGGATGGTTAGATGTTTTAATTCAAAAACTTCATCACTTAAGGCTATGATTTGGTAAGCCTAGGATGAAACCCAGCAATCTGTAGCATTAAAATTTGGCATATTGCTGAAAGCTTTAATCAGGAATCCCCACATAAGTGAGATTTGAAGAATGAATAAAATTTCATGTTTTTCAGAAAAGGATAAGAATGCAGATAAAATAAGCAAAGCAATTTAATGGTAAAAGGGTGTTAGGCATATTTAAAAAAGATAATCTAGTCAACTATTGGCCCATAAGAGATAGTTAAATAGTGATTACTAAGATGAATAAATGAAATATATTATGCTGAATAAATGAAGCTTGTCTAGAGGCATCTGCTATACAAGGAGAAGCAGTGGAGACACATAAGAATGAAAAGAATAGGAAAGAAGAGAAGGAGAAAAAAACGTAATTCAACATAAAAATATATCTGAAAATATACTTTGACTTAGTATAATGGTCTTACACGTTTTATATGTTCTTTGGTCCATTAGCCAAGAACTCTGTTTTTCAATCTGTATATATTATAATTGATTTTATAAGGTCTTATAAAAAATAAATGTATGTGCTGCTGCAAAAATAAAAGGGACTTAGGGAAGAAGGAAAACAATTGAAATGTGTTAGGTACACATAAGCAATTTGTTATAGTCAAAGTAATCATTATGCATTATAAACGTACTAAAAAAAGTTATAAAAAGGAAGAGGAAAAACAAACTCTGATGATGAAATCTAGGATATATTTTGTACATAATGAGAGAACTGTTTATAGGGTATTCTGGGCCACCTCCTGCATATCGTGCCTTTCATTATCACTCCTGTGCTTCAGACACCCAAATCTATATGTTTAGCCCTTACATTTCAGCTATTAAACTGCAACTGACAATGCATAAATGATCTAAATTGCAAGTTAAAACAGATTTTCAGTTCGAATGAGGGGTGCAAAGATGAGACTGATGAGCATGCTAAATTAGTGGGGGGGCAATAAGACTACAGGAAACTAGAGTTAATATATAGTGGTAGAAGTCAAATTCAAAAGGAATAGGCAAATTGAAGTCATGACATAGACTGAATTGATAAGATGTGATTGTGTACAAGATGTAGGAAAAAGGAATCACATAAAACAATGAGGGCATCCTAGGCTCGGAATTCCACCCAGTCAGGACCCAGCCCAACATGCTGGAGGTGCACCCAGACCTGCCTCCTTGCAGCGCCATGCAAGGCACCAGCAGCACCACACTCCGGGGGTGCATCCCTGCCAACCACCTGGGTCCCAGAGGTTCTGAACTCCACCCCGCCAGGTGCAAGGCCCAGGTCACACAATCTGTGGGTGCATCTCGGCTAGCGGCCTGGGTCCCGGGAATTCTGAGCTCCATACAGCCAGGTGCAAGGCCCTGGCAACACACTCTGGGTGTGCGTCCCTGCTAGCTGTACAGAGGATCTGTGCTCTTCCTAGTCCAGCGTCTCAGTGCAACATAGCGCAATCCACCATGGGAACACCCGGCCAGCCTCACAGGTCACAGAGCACACAGCTATGGCACCATAGTTCAGGGGTGTTCCCTGACTAGAGGACTGAAGCTCTGCCCAGCACAGCATACCCGCAGAATCCATCAGGAGGATGTCTGGTCAGCCACATGGGTCCCAGAGGAAAATGACAAAACGAAAGAGCAAGATGCAGTCTCGGTCCTCCAGCCCACCGAGAACAAACCCTGGAGACACTGAAATGGAAGACAGTGGAAAATGCACAATTGAACTTTCTGAAATGATAGCAACTGAAGTAAAGAAACAACTCCATGAAGCTATAGAAGAAATCCGATCAGAAATAATCTCTCAGGTAAAAAAAGGAAATGACAAACATGAAAGAAATGTTAAGCATATCTACAGAAGATCTAGTAAAAAATAGAAGAACATAAGAAAATGATGGAAACCTTGAATGAACAATATAAGACAGAATGAGAATACATGAAACAGATTCAAAAGGATATTCAGGAAATTAAAAATTCCATTGAAAGTGGGCAAAACTGCTTGAATGAAGCTGAAGATAGACTCTCAAACCTTGAAAACAAGATAAAAGCATATGATAATGAAAGAAAAGATCTCTTAAAAATAACAAGGAAACTGGGCATGGTGATACATGCCTGTAATCCCAGCACTCGGGAGACTGAGGCAAGAGGATCACTGTAAGTTTGAGAACAGCCTGGGCTACAAAGTGAGCTCGAGGCCAGACTGAACTGCATCGCAAGACCCTGTCTCAAAAAGACAAAAAAAAACAAAAAAAACAAACCAAGAAACAGCAATTCAACAGCTGGAGGATGATGCAAAAAGAAACCATATAAGACTCACAGGTGTCAACAAAAAAGGAGGGGTCAACACAAATGACACACAAAGACTATTTACAGATATAACAGAAAATTTTCCAAACATGGGAAAAGAATCTGATATGCAGATAAGTGAGGCATATAGAACCCCAGTTAGCCATAACCAAAATAAATCCTCATATAATAATTAGAATCTCAGAAATTCAGCACAAGAACAGAATACTAAAAGTGGTCAGAGAAAAGAAATGGATCACCTATAAAGGAAAGCCTATCAGAATCATGGGAGACTTCTCAACACAAACCTTCAAGTGAAAAGGAGCTTGGAGTGAAACATTTCAAATCCTGAAAGAAAACAACTTTCAACCCAGATCAATGTACCCTGCAAAACTACCTTTGAAAATTGATGGAGAAATAAGATGTTTCCATGAAAAAGGGCAACTGAAGAAATTCATGACCATCAAACCAACACTACACAGAGTACTGAAAGATATTCTAGAAAGAGACACAGATAACTACAATTCCAAGAACAACAGCAGAAGGAAACCACTAAGCAGGGCAAACAATTAACAAAAAAAGTAGAAAACTAACAACAGAAAGATA
Source organism: Cuniculus paca (assembly GCA_004365215.1). NCBI lineage: Eukaryota > Metazoa > Chordata > Mammalia > Rodentia > Cuniculidae > Cuniculus > Cuniculus paca. Next base: position 17,535 of record RJWT010018340.1, read on the forward strand.
ATATGACAGGGATAAGTCAGTACATATCAATTATATCCATCAATGTAAATGGTCTCAACTCATCAATAAAAAGAAACAGATTGGCAGAATGGATTAAGAAACAAAATTCAACAACATGCTATGTACAAGAAACACATTTAACTCAAAAGGAAATTCATAGACTAAAAGTCAAAGGATGAAAAACAATACTCTATGCAACAGGAATCCAGAAAAAAGCAGGAGTAGCCCTTCTGTTTGCAGACAATATGAACCTCAAACCAAGAATGATCAAAAGCAATAAAGAGGATCACTATATACTTGTTAGAGGAAAACTTGAAGAGAAAGAGATTAAAATCATAAATATATATGCACCAAATATGGGAGCACCCAATTATATAAGACAAATTTTAATAGACATGAAAAATCAAATAAGCAATAATACAGTTGTAATGGATGACTTCAACACCCCATTGTCACAAAGAGACAGATGAACCAAACAAAAACTCAGCAAAGAAATAACAGAACTGAATCAAACTTGTGAACAAATGGACTTAGTAAATGTGTACTGAGTGTTCCACTCAACAACATCAGAATACACATTCTGCTCAGCTGCACATGGTCATTCTCTAAAATAGATCATATACTAACCCACAGAACATGCTTAAGTAAATGCAAAGGAATTGAAATAATCCCATGCATATTATCTGATCATAGTGCAATAAAATTGTAAATTAATGACAAAAAATTCACAAGAACCCCATAAATACATGGAAATTAAACAACACTCTCCTAAACAACCAATGGCTCACAGAATAAATTAAAGAAGAAATCAAACAATATCTAGAATTGAACAAAAATGCAAATACAACTTACCATAACCTGTGGGACACAATGAAAGCAGTCCTCAGAGGGAAATTTATAGCAGAAAACTCCCACATCAGAAAAATGGAACAAATACAAATAAACAACCTAATCTTGCACCTCAATCTTCTAGAAAAAGAAGAGTAAGTCAAGCCTAAAACCAAAAGAAGGGAGGAAATTATAAAGATCAAAGTGAAAATTATGCAATTGAAGATAAGAAAACAATACAAAGAATTAATGAATCGAACAGTTGGTTCTTTGAAAGAATAAATAAAATTGATAAACTGCTAGCCAACCTTATCAAAAAGAGGAAAAAAGAAACTCAAATCCACACAGTAAGAAATGAAAAGGGTGAAATCACTACAAACCCTGTGGAAATACAGAAGATCATCAATACCTACTTTGAAAACCTTTACTCTCATAGGTTTGATAACACAGAAGAAATTGATAGATTCCTAGAAATATATGAATTACCAAAGCTGAATCAAGATGTAAAACTGCTGAATAACCCAATTTCAGTTAATGAAACTGAAAATGTAATTAAA
>RJWT010018341.1:0-18899 GCA_004365215.1 Cuniculus paca
ATTGTCTTCATTGTTCTAATTAGTTTCATTTTATTTTGATTTGTTTGATTTTATTATACTTGATGGCATGGACAGCTATTTTAAAAACAACAAAATATATAATTGCAGACATGGAGGATCTCCAATTATCTTGTTTAGAAACCCTGTATTGCTTTCATTGTTTTGTTTTGATTGATTTTACTCTATTCTGTGTTGTTAGATTGTAGTATGTCTGAAGGTGTAGGCAGCTATCCTGAAGATAACAAACATTACGGTAACCACTGCTGTTCTAATAGTATCTTGAACTTCTGTATTGCTTACATTGTTCTGCCTTGTTTTTTTTTTTTTTAACTGTTTTATTTTGTTTGATTTTACTCATCCCTGATGGTATGGGCAGGTATATTGCAGATAACAAGAGGCATTATGGTAGCCATTATCAATTGCTTTTTACCCTGTTTAGAAGCCATATACCATGTTCATTGTTTTGTAGTGATTGACTCTACTCTGTTTTGTTTTGTTTGGTTATTTTTTTTCAAAAAAAACAAAACAAAGATGAATGAATTCATGCCTGTAAAGTACCTAGCACATATGTAACAAATAGTTTATAGGTACATAATGGGTACATAATAAGTATTATATAACTTGAATTCTCATTCTACCCTCAGAAAGACCCATCATATTCTGAGTTACAATGTCTCATTGATTTTGCTTTCTAAGTACTTCTCAAATACTTCCCCTCCCAGGATTATGCTTTGGTCCAGGACCTCACCATTTCTTGCCTGGATGGCTGGGAGCCTCTGCTCATCAGTCTTTGACATCACTTTCCCCCTTCTACTGGCACAAGAGACATCATTCTATATTATAATGACATTATTCCTATGCCTCTAGTGACTTCCATCAGTATAGAGTGAGGTTCTAACACATAACATGGTATAGCATCCCAGACCCTTCTTATTCTTTTCCCATTAACCTTCTCCAGGTTTATCACAACCTACCATCGTTTGTGCCCCAATCACATTAATTATTCTTGGTCCCTCCCACACATCATGTTTGAGAATATAGACATCCCTTCACATATGATGTTTTCTGTGCCTGGGATGTGACTCTACACAGTTCCCCTGTCTACTTTCTCAACTCCTACTTAAACTTCACGCCTCATTTCAAGCATCACCTACTCAGTGATGCCTCTTCTTGGCAAAATTATTCACATTATCCCTCTTCTGTGTATTGCAATTGTTTCAATTGTCAGCTCTTCAGCTACTTACAACACAATGTAATCACAAGTCTTGACTATGAGCTCCTTGAGGGCAAGGATGTACCTTTTTCATCATATTCATTTATTCAGTTCTACTAGGTCTGGGCACAAAACTATAACAAAGTACACTTGATCCTAGTCTTTATGGAGTGTATAGTCTAGTAATGGAGCCAGGAAATAAATAAGCCAACAACAGCTAAAATAATTACAAAATTCAGTATGTGCCAAGAAGGAACGAATGTATTGCTGTGACATTAATAAGAAGTGACTTTTGTGCATCCTCAGTGATGATTATGGTGTCTGGCTTATAATAGATGTTCACGAAATTTTAAAATAAGTAAGTAAATTAGTGAAGATATTGCCACTTACAGTCTATACCTATCACTGCTGTCATGTGCTAGGTAGGAAACCATAGAATTCTTATTGAAAATTCACATGATCAAGTCTTAACAAAGGGCTACTATAGGTAACTGGCTATGAGACTAGGGACTAGCATGCAGAGAATTGTGGTAAGGCTCTGTGTTATGGTTTATTTCTGGATAGCTCCCCCCAAACTTCATGCACTCATAGGTGGGACTTTTGGGAGGTAATTTGATTATGGAGGTGAGATATTCATTAGTGCATAAGTTCCACTGATGAGTTATAGCTAAATGTGATGTTGGGAGGTGAAGCCTGGTCAGAGGAGGTGGGTCATTGGGGGTGTGGCCTAGAAGAGTCTATCTCCCTCTCTCCTCCTTGATATCTCTCTCTCTGCTGCCTGTCTGCCATGCCATGGACTGTTTATCTTCTGCCATGACCCTCTGCAAAGGCCATTTTGCCTTGGAACTACCTGAGTATAGACTGAAACATCTACAAACTGTGAGCCAAAATAAACATTTTCTCCTTACAGTTACAGGTGTCAAGTATTGTGTCTCAGCAACAAAGAAAGTAACTAGATAGTCTGGAACTTCTTTTTAATTCTATCTATCTGTCTGTCTGTCTAGCTATCTATTTATTTACATCTTTCATCTATTTGTCTCATATTTATTTCTCCAGGTTTCATTTTATTTCAAACAGGGTACAAGTGGGGCTGTCCTTTGGATGTTGACTGTCCGGTCTTGATCCTCAGGGTGGTACTACTGGGAGATGGTAGGATCTTGAGGAAATGGAGCCTTATGGGAGGTCCTTAGGTCCCAGCGGCACATCCTCGAGGTGGAGTGTGTCCGTCTTCTCCTTTTTGTTTCCTGTCCAGGAGATGAACTGCTTGTTTTCCTATGTGCTTTCCGCTGTTCCCATCTGCTATGCCCACCAGAGGTCCGAAGCACCAGGGCCACCCAGTTTTGGACTAGAACCTCCAAAATGTGAGCCAAAATAAACCTTAATTACTTACATGTTAATTATCTGAGGTATTTAGTTATAGTACTACAAAGGTGACTGACATAGGTGGCCAATACAGATAAATAAAGTATAAGAGGGTCATAAAATAATAGCAATTTAGAAAAAAGAGTGAGAGATCAAGTTTTTATTGTTTCTGACACTCATGAATATTCAAATATATTAAAATATCTTACAATTTTATGGAGTTTTACGGTTCAAAAGGTACTTTTACATTTATGATCTAGACAACTTCCAGTTATGGAAATCTTAGGTGACATTAAGATTTCCATTTTTGAGATTAAAAATTGAGGTTCAGAAAAAGGGATTGGTTTACTCAATGTCACACAGTCAATACCTAATGAAGATTAAAATCAGGCTTCTGACTCCAAGTCCATGGGGCACATGACCTGTCACTGATCAGGTAACAGTAATGAGAGTACTTTAATCTCTCCTATTGGAAAACTAGCTGTGGGCTCAGAGAATTCTCCAGTCTCTTCCCCAGTCACTCCCTGCCCAAACACCCAAGTGTGCATGTAAAGTACAATTTTCTGGAGGTTCTTTCTGTGGCATATACAGCTCTCTGGGTCACAATGTAGGAATGGTGGCAAGTGAAGTTTTCAAGTGTATGAAGGGCTGTAGACAGAAAACATGTCCAACCTGCCAAATCATACAGGAGTAACCGCTGCTCACCTGTGGTCCACCATGTAGCTGAGGAACCTGTGGTAGATTTAAAGTGGGTACATCAGTGCTAATTAAAATCCAGGGTCCAGGTGAGCCTGTATCAGTGCTACCAGATCAGGAGAGACCATTGTGATTGCTTGTTTTATTTACCAAATGATTGATTCTGTTTTCAGCTTTAATCCTAAATCCTGTACAAATACATCCCTCGAGTAAAACAGAATTACTATGGCAACTGTTTATTTGCTATTGTGAAGCATTCACATAGTCTGGCTATGCATCAACCTAGAACAGGCAAAGTACTGATGTAGAAGTAGAAGAAAGTTATTATAGTCCTTAGGAAATGTGAATCTACATCAGAATCAGACATCAAAGTATGCCTTCTAAATCCTGGCCCCATGTTAGCATGTGCTCCAAAGGTGAACAGTGGTTCTCAAAATGTGGTCCTTGGGCTGCCAGCAGCATCACCTGGGAAACTGTCATAAATACAAATTTTTAGGGGCCTTCCTCGAATTTACTAAATCAGAAACTCAGCATCCAGCAGCCAGTTTTGTAACAAGACAACCACATAATTCTGATGCATGCTTGAACTTGGGAGCTACTGATCTAGAAAATCTGAGTCTTGCTTAACTTGTTGCACTGATTGACTCAAAGGTTGTGCCTCCTGTGATAGTATTACAATGAAAAGTGAGTGTTCCAGGTATAATGCTGTAAATTTCCAACAGCTGAAAGTCCAAGATCAAGAATCCAGCAGGCTCATCATCCGGCGAGAACTGCTGTCTACTTCTATGATGGCGCCTTAATGCTGTTGCATCTTCTGGAATGGACAAACATTGGGTCCTCAAGTGGAAGAAGACAGAAGAGAAGAAAGGGGCAAACTTCTCCAACAAGACTTTATGATAATTTAATGCTGTTCCTGTGCAGAGGAACCTTTATAACCTGTTATCCTCTTAGCGACTCTACCTGTTAGTACTGTCACGTTGGTTATTAAGTTTCAACATAAGCATTGGGAGGCAACATAATCAAACCACAGCACATAGAAACAATTCATATATTCACTGTATGATCAACTACCAGCTGTGACTCATGAATACAGTATTATTAATTAATTGAGGTCAACACTGCAGAAATAAGAACAGGGCTTGGAGTTAGACCAGAGATCACCTATTTCCTTTATTACTTGTTGGCCAGGTGATCATGGCTAATTTTCTCACATAGAAAGTAAATTACGATTCTAACAATGCAACAGAGAGACGTCAAAATTAAATGAGATCATGTTTTAGAAAGAGAAATGGTAGCTGAAAGACATTATCGAATGAGGGACCAATAATTTCCTCCATTCATTAGAGTTTCAAAATATAGAATTATTAGAACAAATAAATAAATGACTTGAAAAGCACTTCTATTTCAATGCTTAATACTGTACAGTATGTTAATCAAAAACCAAGTTTAAAGTAACTATATAGCTTCTGTTACCTTAAGCCTTAATATCTATATTAAAGCATATACCAGCTTTGTTCTTGTCTCCATGTGTTATTAAATATTTTTTCTTTTTAAACTGACTAGCTTATATCCAGTTTTTTCTGAGGCTGAGGTAGACAATGCAGGATTTTAGATAACTATATTCTCAGAACTTCCCAGTTTCTTTCTTGGCTACTGGTTTCAAACACACTAGGTTATCTTTTCTATGCTTTTGAAAATGAGGGTCTCTTCTTCTTAACCACTGGTTACTGATTTGTAGCTATCTTCCCAATATCAATTAGCAAATGAAAGAGAGAACAGGAATAAAACACAGACCAAATCTTCTCTCCTGTTCCAGGCTCGTATCTTCCCTGACCTTTTCTCTGAGCAGCAGGGAGAAGACTGAGCACTGAAATCTGCTTCACTCCCTCAACAGGAAGGCTGCTTTTAACAATCCGATGGGAGTCATTTTCCACTCTGTTTAAAGAATAAAGAAGCCTTTTTCCTCCTGAAAGATGTCTCCCGCTGCTGACTGCTCTTCCAAATACAGTCTGAAACTAAATTCAGTGGTGGTGACTTCAGTGGTGAGGCTCCATGCAAAAAATGCAACATTTGTAGTTTGGGCACAGGAAAAGGCACTAAAAGGAACTTTAGAGACTAGCTATTCTGACCCAACCCTCCAATGTAAGAAATTTCATTTTTAAAAGAAATTTCTGATACAAACGTTTTAGTACAAGTTCCTTCAAACTAGTATTACAGATTTTGTGTCTACACACTTGTCTACATGTGTGTGTAGAAAAGTATTGTGGAATAGAAGTGCTTCTAAACAGACTAATTATTTTTTAGCTACAATGGTTCTAAAAGTTTTGTGGGTTTCAGAACCACCTGGAAGACCTTCCGAATGCAATACTATCTCCTCTCTCTCCCTGTGCTCCAGTTTTGGATTCAGCAGACCTGGGATGGAGTCAGGAAATTCACATTTCCCACATGCTCTCAGGTGATACCTCTAACCTCTGCATGACTGGCCCAGAGGCCACACTTCGAGAAGCACGATTCTAGAAGTACAACTACTCTACCTTCTGACCCAATTTCTGATAGTCACCATTAATGACTGCAACAGAATAAATCAGTTTCCATTGTGAATCTCCTGAATGAAGAATACCTCTAACATCTTAACTACTTCAAGTGCTGTCCTTTTCTTACTTTTTCTTTTTTTAATAAAGACATTTGTTGCCTAGGGAACAGACTGAACTAGAAGAGTTTCTTAACCAGAGTGTTTCCCAGTTCAAGGTTTTATTTCTTCAGTCCAATAAATGTCTTCAAGTAGGTCACTTCTTTTTCTGTATCTCTGCTACCTGATCTCTTCTGAAGACACACACACACACACACACACACACACACACACACACGCACACACGATAATGCACTACGTAGCGTTTCAGTGACAGATCACTGGCACAATATGGTTCCATATGATTATGTCACCTAGCAACATTGTAGCTGATTTAATGTTTTGAATATTTTATGATATTCACGTAATGTCAAAATCATCTAACAACGCATTTCTCAGGATTTATCTCTTCATTAAGCAATACTGTTGTATCTATTTGTATACATATATTAACATTCTTGTTTTTATAAGGACAAAAATGTAAAAGCATTTGTGTGCACACTATAAAATTGCTTAGGGTCTTCTTTCCTTTGAACTTGCAGGGTATACATGGAAAGAAATACATCATCATATAATTAATAGGATATTATAATCTAGAAAACTCTTAGTATAGATTTGATTTTATAGAATAGAAGTGCTCCTTTAAAATTGAGTGTAAATGAACTTGGATGTCAAATCCAATTCTCTTACTGGTTCTCATTATTTAATTAAGATTGACTCCTTTGGGGAGAAAAATTGGCTCCAACATATAATAAAATCATACTTAAGAATATAGTAAACCCACGAGACCCCTTCTGTCTCTCTCTTGAACAGAAGTCTTCTTTCTCTCAATAAATATATCCTGTTCATAAAAAGAAAAGAATATAGTAAACTCTTTTACAGAAAAATGGTAATTTTCTGATAAAAAATAATAGTAGTCAATGACCAAACAGCTGGGGTCATTCTCATGTGTGATATGCTTGTATAAAGATTAAAATGAAAAATGACTGTCAGTCTAACTGAAAAGAATTTCTAGTCATACACATCATTAAGGCTTTGCAAACTCCTTAACAACAAAACAAGAGGTTGATGTGAAATTTACTTGGGTTGATTGACGCAGCACCACTTTGCAAAAAGGATTTTTTAAAAAACAGAACTGTTTGCCTTATTTGAAATGGAGTGAAAACTAAGAAATCCAGCTGTGGTAAACTGCTACAGTGTTAAAGGGAACAATTTTCAATGATACCTCAGTAAGCATAGTAAGCACACTTTTTATAGAACCACCAGAATAAGTAAGGGGTCACTGCAACAGGGTTTTACAGTAAGGGAGAAAGATTGGGCTCAACTCCAAATATGACTTTGCTGAGTGGGAATTTATAGTCCAGGAAAATGGTGGGGGCCAGTGATAGAAAATTTGTAGCAGGATACATCCTGGGTGAGGGGGATTCTGGCTAAACCAATCAAACAGGATTCTCACTAAAGAGAGGTCAGGATGATCAGGCATTACTTGGGAGGACCAGAAGAGAACCTTGAGAATGATAAAACGCTGAGGATAGGGGCTTCTTGCTAAACTGACCTAGCACTGTTCTTCGCTAAAATTGAATTTTATTAAAAGTGCACAAATGAGCCAGGGAGAAGTTTCAGTGGACTGATTGGATTTGCCCCTAGAATCTTTGTCATAAGCAGATACTTAGGATAGTGTGTCTATTGATGTTCTAGGCCAGGTCCCAAAAAATGTTTTAGAAATAGTCAGTCTGGAATGATAAGTAAACTTAGGTTTTTGGAATGAAAATTTTAGTAAAGAAGTCAGCAGCAGAGTGGTCAGACCATAGACTCACAACTCAACACTGTCTAAGTTTTTGGCTTTGCAGCCCTGATGCTACATGACCAGGGGCTTTTGCCATAGCTTGCTGCAAGGGTTTCATCCAACAGGTTGGAGATGTAGAATCTCAGTCTTAGCTCAAGGAATCAGCATTTGCCTGTTAAGAAAATTGCTGATTGATTCATAGGTACATAAATAATGGATACTGAATGCATTACTCACTTCTTCTTTTAGGACACAGAAACTTATTCTCCTAGGGATATGGGTGATTCCTTCCCAGGAAGTGCCCTTGCCTGAAGAAAGCCATATCACCAAGGTCACGCCCTCCTTTCTGGGGGCAGTCTTCATCCACTGACTGGTCAGTTTGAAAGATTTAACCCCGTCACCCCATTTGGAACCAATCTAAAGGGCCACTCCCGCTCCAGAACTCTGTGGTGTTGACGAGACTATTAACACTATATTTGCTCGAAGTTCTCCTTCTGCTCATTTCTGCTTCCTTCCCTTCTTTTCTATGAGAGTTTATCCTTATTAACTTTCTCCACTTATTAAACTTTCTCACTTATTAAACTTTAAAAAGAGCAATTATTAAACTTTCTCCACACTAATTTCCATTCCTGGACTTGTTTTCTGGAGAACTCAATCTGCTACAATACTGACAATTGGGAAGCTCAAATTTTGGCCATACCAATTTATTTCTGCCTCTTTCATTTTCTCTGTAAAAAGGAGAGGACAGCTGTTGGTCATCATCGTTTTGTTGTAAGGCTTAACTGGTCTAATATATGTAAACCACTTAGAGCAGTGACTGGTTCATGCAGTGTTAGATCAGCAGTAGTCATCACTGTCTTGTGGGTCTGAGGATAAAGTTACACTAATATCTCAGAGTTCTTGTTCACAAAAACACTACTTGATATGCAAAAATTAGGTCTATCCAGAAAAAAATCTATTCAGTCTCTATGCAAGGGCTGGTGGGAAGTGTAGGTACACATATAGTATCATGCTACTTGAATTAGGATCAAGAATACTGTCTTGGTTACTTTTTCTTCCTTGCTGAGACAAACACTTGACACCAAAATGAAGCAAGGAAAGGTTTATTTAGCTCACAGTTTCTGGAGATTTCAGTCCATAATCAGCTGGCTCCAAGGCAGGGTGGCATGCACTGGGGCAGCACTTCAAGACAGCAGCCAGAGCAAAAGAGCAAATGCAAGCCTCTTCTCTACCCTTAAATTGTACACAGGCCACCCCCCCACCAAAACCTTCAGGTGGTTGTAACACTCACAAAATGTCCTTGCCCTCCTTTGCACAGGATGAGGATATTTACAAAGTAAGAACCCTGGCTCCCAGCTGAGTCTCTCAGTTAAACTTCTAAACTTCTCAAGTTGACACAATGTATTAATCATAAGAAATATCAACCTGATAAAAACAAGTGAGTCACATTGTCTGTAGAACATGATGAAACTCTTGTTTCCATGTGGGCAGGGAACAATGTCAAGAGAAGATGCTGAAACAGAGAAGATCTCCAAGACATAGATCCAAAGGACGGTAATACACGAAAGCATTAGAATCAAATTATTTCAGAGGGGAAAGGGATCTTATTCATGTAACCCAACTATTCATGAAGGAGAAGACAAATCTAGTTGCCAAATCTATACCTATGTTTAAAGGTTAACTCATTTCTCCTGTCTACAATTATTTTTCATTTTTTTTATTTTAAAGAAAATAAAACAAAACAAAACAGAGTAAAACACAACAAAACAGACTGGAATAGAACAATGCAAGCAATACAGGATTTCAAAACAAAACAACAGGAAATCAACAAGGGCTACCATAGTGTCTCTTGTTTTCTTCCAAGTGGTTGTTCATAGCTTCACACACAATAAATTCAAACAAGACAAAATAATATAAAAACAATCAAAACAAAAGAATGAAAGCATTACAGGTCTTCAAACCTGACAGTAAGAAATCAACAATGGTTACCTTAATGTCCTTTGTTTTCTTCAAAAAAACTGTTCATACCTTCTCGCATAATGCAATCAAATAGTAGAAAACAGACTTAAACCAATGAATATAAGTATTATTGGGCTTCAGAACATGAAGATAAGTCAGCTATGACTACCATAATGTCTCATTTTCTTCAAAGTAGCTGTTCGTATCTTGATACTTAATAAAATCAGTCCTTGTAAACTACTTAGGAGTAGTTCTGGCATGTATAAGCATATACATATACATCTATCCTTTCTGTGCTAGAGGGAATAGCAGAACAAAGCACAAGAAAAACAAAAAGCAATAAAGACAGATAAATAATAATAGCCCAAAACAATAACAATATAGGCTTTCTAAACGAGGTGATAGGAAGATACCAAAGGGTATTATTTTGTATACTTACTTCAAGAGTTGCTAACATTACCAGACATAGACATAAAAAAATTGGTCCAGTCCTATGAATGGTAACTGTTTTGTTCTAAGAACTAATAAAATTAGTAGTACAATCATCTCAGCTATCTTAACTGCATATATATATATATATATATATATATATATATACAAATTTATATCTTTTTTCTTTTCACTTCCTTTTCTCCTATTCCCTGAGTTGTTTTTTCCTTTGAGTAGTTTCTTACCCTTTCACCATACCCTTCACCATATTTATTGGAGATTTTGTATCTTATTGAGTCGGTCAGTTTCTTACACTAGGGAGATGATACCATGTTTGCACATGTGACGTTAATTTATTTTACTTATGAGTATGGTCTCAAGTTGCATCCATTAACCTATAAAAGCCTCAGTGTGATCCTTCTTTATAGCTGAATAGCACTCCATTGTATAAAAGTACCACATCTTTTTTATCCATTCCTCAACTGATGGACATTTGGGTTGTTTCCAAGATTTAGCTATTACAAATTGTGCTGCTATAAACATGGGTGCACATATATCACTGTGGTATGATGATTTCACTTCTTCTGGGAAAATGCCCAGTAGCGGAATAGCTGGGTCAAATGGGACTTTCAATCCTATATTTTTGAGGAACCTCCAGACTGACCTCCACAGTGGTTGCACCAGTCTACACTCCCATCAGCAGTGCAGAAGGGTTCCTTTTTCCCCACAGCCTCTCCAGCATTTGTTGTTGGTAGTTTTCTTGATCCTGGCCATTCTTTCTGGAGTGAGATGGAATCTCAGAGTTGTTTTAATTTGCATTTCTCTAATGACCAATGATGCTGAACATTTTTTCATGTGTTTATTTGCCATTCGTATTTGTTCAGCTGAGAAGTGTGTTTTCATCTCAGATGCCCATTTTTGGATTCGGTCTTTGAATTTTGATGGCCTGATATTTTAAAATTCATTATATGTTCTAGATAGAAGGCCTTTGTCTGAAGGACAGTTGACTAAGATTTTTTTCCCAATTCATGGAATTTCTTTTCACTCTGTTGGAGATTTCTTTTGACATGCAAAAACTCTTTAATGAGACGAGGTCCCAGTTGTTGATTCTGGAAGTATTTTTTGTTTGATTTTTATTCATGAATTCTCCACCTACCCCTATGTCTTCAAGATTTCTAGCTACTTTGTTTTCCAGCATATCTAGTGTTTCTGTTTTAATATTTAGATCTTTGATCCTTTTTGACATTAGTTTAGTGCATGGTGAAGACTTGGGTCTAGTTTTAGTTTTTGGCATATGGAAAGCCAGTTTTTCTAGCACCACTTATTAAAGAGATTATCTTTCTTCCAGTAAATGTGTTTGGTCCCATTGTCAGGGATAAGGTGGCTGAGTGTGTTTGTGCTTGGGATTGTATCTTCTAATCTATTCCATTGACCCTCAGGTCTGTTTTGATTCCAGTACCATACTGATTTGATTACAGTAGCTTTGTAGTATAATTTCAAGTCTGGGATTGTGATGCCTCCTGCTCTGCCCTTGTTGCCCAGAATTGCTTTTGCTATTATAGGTCTCTTCTGGTTCCAAATGATTTTAAGAATGATTACTCTAGATCTGTGAGGTATGCTAATGGTATTTGGATGGGAATTGCATTAAATCTGTGTAATATTTTGGGAGAATGGCTATTTTCACAATGTTTATTCTTACTATCCATGAACAAGGAATGTCTTTCCATTTTATGAGATGTTTGATTTTTTTTTAGAGTACTGTAATTTTCATTGAATAGATCTTTTACTTTGTTAGATTGATTCCTAAGTATTTCATTTTTTTGGATGCTATTGTGAAGGATATGGTTTCTCTTATTTCTCTCTCAGTGAGTTTGTTGTTTGTGTACAGGAATGCTATTGATTTCTGAGTATTGACTTTGTATCCAGCTACATTACTGAATTTGGTTATTACATCTAGAAGTCTTTCTATGGAGTTTCACGGATCCTCTATGTGAAGTATTCTGTCATCTGCAAATAGTGACAATTTAACTTCTTTCTTTCCTATCCTTATTACTTTTATTTCTTTCTTTTGTCTCTGGCTAATGTTTCCAGTACTATATTGAATAGGAGCAGTGATAATGGACAACCTTGTCTTGTTCCTGATTTTAGAGTGAAAACTTTCAGGTTTTGACCATTTAATATGATGCTGGCTATTGGTGTGTCATGGATGGCTTTCATCAGATTGAGGTAAAGAGCATCTATTCCAATTTTCCATAGAGTTCTTATCATGAATGAATGTTGGACTTTATCAAAAGCTTTTTCTGCCTCTATTGAGATGATCATGTGATTCTTATCTTTTACTCCAATGATATGGTGTATTACATTTATTGATTTGCATATGTTGAACCATCCTTGCATTCCTGGGATGAATCCAACTTGGTCGTAGTGTATAATCTTCTTGATGACTTGCTGCATTCTGTATGCCAGTATTATACTGAGGATTTTTGCATCTGTGTTCATTAGGGAGATTGGCCTGTAGTTCTCTTTTTTGGTTGGGTCTTTCTCTGGTTTTTTATTAGGGTAATTCTTGTTTCCAGGAAAGAGTTAGGGAGACTTGCTTCACTTTCAATTTCATTAAAGAGTTTGAGGAGTGTTGGCATTCAGTCTTCCTTGAATTTCTTGTAGAATTCAGCTGTGAATCCATCAAGACCTGGATTTTTCTTGGTTGCTAGGGTTCTAGTTATATTTTTAATTTCATTAACTGAAATTGGGTTATTCAGTAGTTTTACATCTTCTTGGTCCAGCTGTGGTAACTGATATGTTTCTAGAAATCTATCCATTTCTTCTGTGTTATCAAACCTATGAGAGTAAAGATTTTCAAAGTATGCCAAGGCTTTCCAGCTGTTTGAGGATGCAGGGTGGAGCTCTGCAAGGTACCGTGAAAGGTCAGGAGGCTTCAAGGCTAGGTATGTGCATTTGGCTCAGGCAAGGCCTGGAGCTGTAGCTGCTCTGCTGCTTGGGGGTGACTTGGCAGAGCCCAGGCAGGACCAGAGGGATGCTCCAAACATCTGTAGTGCTGGTGGGCTAGGGGTGGGTCCCTACCAGTTTGTGCATGGGGTCCCAAGCTGCATGGCTAGGTGAAATTCACTGTGCATGCCTTTGGCTCCCACCAGGTCTTATTTTCTTTCTTTTTTGTTTTTTTTTGTTTTTTAATTTTTATAAAGAAAAGCAGGTTATTTAGTCCACAACTCCAGCAGTCCAAGAGCATGGTTCCAGCATGTACTTGGCACTTAGCAAGGGATTCATGGGAGAAGCATGTGCAGAAAGATCCAACTTATTAGGTCTTATCAAATTGCTTTGATAAGGAAAGCAATTGATAATTGTGGTCAACAATTCCAGATATAGATGTTTAGACTTCAGTGATTCTCAGCAATGGCTATTTTGCTCCCCAGGGAATAGCTGGCAAGGTCTAGAAATGTTTGAGGTTGTTACAGCTGAAGCCTGCTGTTAGCATCTAGTGGGTGGAGGCCTAGGAGGTTGCTGACCATCCTACAATGCACAGATCACACCCTCACAAGAAAAGTTCAAAATTTCCAAGGCATAAAGTCAGGACTGTAGTAAAATTTCAAACACCACACACACACACACACACAGAGGAAAATTCATAAGGATCTTCACTGCCGTATTTTCATCATGTAGAAAAACAAAAATTATAAACAATGTAATTGTCCACCATAATGGAATAAATACCCCATGGTATAGTGATACAGTGGAATAGTTTATAGCACTTAAATGAATAAATTAGATGTTTTTGTCAACAAGATTACAGCAGGAAGAATTTTGAGTGATAAAAGCATATTACAAAAAGAAGTAGATTTCTGTTGCCACTTAAAAACCAAAGCAATACTTTAATATGTTTAGTAGAGACTGCCAAAGTACACCCAATATTTCCTCTGTCTCTAACCTATTTCCATGGAAAACCCCCTCGTGCACTAAGCTGTATGACTTGCTTTGACCGATAACAAACTTGACCCAGCAGAGACTTGAGGAGGGCTGGGGCACCACTGTTCTATCTTTCATTCTGCTATGGAAACCCTGAGACCACAACAGTGTGGATGTTCCTGGGACAGCCTGTTTAGTGATGACAAGCAGGAGTTAAGTTATTCGTGTCACCCCAACTGACCTTGTCCAAACTGGTAAACATATTGCTACGGGCAAGATACTGAACTATCTAGCAAGACATAACTACCCAGCTGGACTACAGGATTGTGAAAAATAAGGTTTGTTGCTTTAAACCACCAAAGTTTGTGGTGGTTTGTTACAACTTTAAAAAATGGAAATATTGTTCAGAAATAATACTTAAGCAGTAAAAGTCTAAGTGGACAGAGAACACATACCCATTTTGGAAACTTATTAATATTAGACAAATAGATTCTCTGTGGTTACTATCTCCCTGAAAGAGGCAAGGCCATGAGAAGAAGAAAGGGGGCTTCAACTGTAGCTCTGACATTTTATAAAAAATGGTAAAGGGTTTCCAGTTTCAGGCTTGACATGTGAAGAATTTAAAAACCATCTCATCTTTGCAATAAGAAAAAAGGAAACTAGAAGTTGATGAATTCTTTCTTCTATATTTTTATATTTTATTTCTTGATTCTTTTAAATGAAGTTTCTTGGTACAATTTAGGTATCCACAATGATAACATTCATCTTAGGAACATGTACCTGTACATGATACATGTTAGTTCCTCTGTTTTTTTCCCATTCTCCTCCCTTTGACCCCTTCCCCCCTCCTTATTTGCAAAACTTTGTTTCCATTTTATCCCTTTTCTCTCATTTTTTCTTTTCTCTTTCTTCCTCCCCTACCTAGCTACCCTTTCCTTTTGAACAGTTTCTTCCTGTTTCACAATATCTGTTATACATTTTGGTTCTTATTTACATTTTCAGTTGTTCACACCAGAGAGACAATGCAATAGTTACACATGAGTGTTCTATTTATTTCACTTAAGAGTATGGTCTCAAGGTGTATCCATTTAGCTTTAAAATGTCTCATTTATCCTTTTTATGGCTGAGTAGTACTCCATTGTATAAAAAGACTACATCTTTTTTATCCACTCCTTGGTTGATGGGCATTTGAGTTGTTTTCAAGATTTAGCTATTAGAAACTCTGCTGCTATAAACATGGTTGTGCATATATCACTGTGGTATGATGATTTGAATTCTTTTGGGAACATACCAGGAAGGGTAAAACTGGGTCAAATGAGATCTCTAGTTCTAGTTTTTTGAGGAATCTCCACATTGATTTGCACAGTGGTTGCACCAGTCCACACTCTGACCAACAGTGGAGAAAGGTTCCTTTATCCCCAAAACCCCTCCAGCATACTTTATTGGTTCACTTCTTGATAACAGGCATTCTTTCTGAAGTGAGATGAATCTCAGTGTTGTTTTAAATTGCATCTCTTGAATGATCAGTATGAAAAAATGTTGAACATTGTATCTCTTGAATTTCAGATGCCCATTTCTGGCCTGAGTCTTTAAACTTGGGAGGTCTGAGCTTTTCAATTCTTTATATGTTCTACATATTAATCCTTTGTCTGAAGAACAACTGCCTAAGATTTATTGCTCACTGTGCTTTGTCTTTTCACTCTGTTGGTGATTTCTTTTGCTGTGAAAAGCTTTTTAATTGTTAACATTCCTATTGTTGATTCTTCATAGTATTTTCCATGCTATCAGTATTTTGTTCATGAAATTTTTGTCTACACTCAGGTATCCTAGTGTTTTACCTATTCTTTCTTCCCTCATATTTGGTATTTCTGTTTCAATATTTGGATGTTTGATTGATTTCAATTTTAGTTTAGTGCATGGTAAGAGACATGAGTCTAGTTTTAGTCTTTGGTATGTGGAAAGTCAGTTTTTCCAGCACCATTTATCACAGAGGTTACCTTTCTTCCAGTGAAGGTGTTTGGCTCCTTTGTCAAAGATAAAGTTTGGCATTGTTGTTGCATCTTCTAATCTGTTCCATTGATCTTCAGGTCTGTTTTTGGCCAGTACCAAGCTGTTTTATCACAATAGCTTTGTAGTACAATTTCAAGTCAGGGATTATGATGCTCTCTGCCTTGTTTTTGTTGCCCAGGATTATTTTTGCTATTCTAGGTCTCTTCTGGTTCCAAATAAATTTTAGGAATATTTTCTCTAATTCTGTGAGATATACTGTTGGTATTTTGATTGGAATTGCATTCAATCTGTATAACAATTTTGGGAGTATGGCCATTTTTATATGTTGGTTCTTCCTACCCAAGAGCAAGGGATATCTTTCTATTTTCTGATATTCTTTTCTATCTCATTTTTCAGAGTACTGTTTTCAATATAGAGATCTTTTACTTCTTTTGTTAGATTGATTCATAAGCAGTTTGTTTTTTGGTGCTCTTATGAAAAGCATAGTTTCACTAATTTTTCTCTAAGTGAGTTTGCAATTTGCATACAGGAATGCTATTAATTTTTGAGTGTTGATTTTGCATCCAGCTATGTAACTGATTCTAGTTATTAACTATGGAAGTCTTTTGGTGGAGTTTTGGGGGTCTTCTATGTAGAGTATCATATCCTCTGTGAATAATGATAATTTAATGTCTTCCTTTCCTATCCTTATTCCTTTTATTTCTTTCTTTTATCTAATTGCACTGGGTAATGTTTCCAGAATTATATTGAATAAGAGTAGTAAGAGTGGGCATCCGTGTCTTGTTCTTGATTTTAGTGAAAGCTTTGTTTTTGTCCATTTAGTATGATGTTGGCTGTTGATTTTTCATAGATGGCTTTTATCAGATTGAGATAAAGACAATCTACTCCAATTTTCTGTAGGGCTTTTATCATGAATGGGTGTTGGGCTTTGTCAAATGCTTTTACCGTATCTATTGAGATGATTTTATGGTTTTTGTTCTTGGCTTGTTAATGTGGTATATTACACTTATTGACTTACATATGCTGAACCATATCTGCATCCCTGGGATGAATCCAACTTGGTAATGGTGTATAATATTCTTGATAATTTGCTGCATTCTGTTTGCTAGTATCTTACTGAGGATTGTTGCATTTATTTACATCAGGAAGACTGGCCTGTAGTTCTCTTTATGGTTGGGTCCTTCTCTGACTTTGGTATCATGATAATACTTGCTTCCAGGAATGACTTTGGGAGTATTGCTTCCCTTTCAATTTCATTAAAGAGTTTCATCAGTAGTAGCATTAGTTCTTCACTAAATTTACTATAGAAATCAGCAGTGAATCCATCAGAACCTGGGCTGTTCTCTGTTGGTAAATGTTTAATTATATTGTCAATTTCATTGAGTGATAGTGGGTTATTTAGAATTTTTATATCTTCTTGATTCAACTTTGGTAATTCATATGTTTCTAGGAATCTCTCCATTTCTTCTGTTTTCCATCTTAGTCAACTAAAGATTTTCAAAGTAATATTGATGATCTTCTGGATTTCCACAGGATCTGTTGTGATTTTATCCTTTTCATTCCTAATTACATGAATTTGAGTCTTTTCTTTC
The DNA here is from genome assembly GCA_004365215.1 of Cuniculus paca. Lineage (NCBI taxonomy): Eukaryota > Metazoa > Chordata > Mammalia > Rodentia > Cuniculidae > Cuniculus > Cuniculus paca. The sequence goes on from RJWT010018341.1 coordinate 17,598, forward strand.
TTTTTTTGATAAGTTTGGCTAAGGACTTGTCAGTTTTATTTAATCTTTCAAAGAATCAACTCTTCAACTCATTTTGGTAGTTTTCTTAGTCTCAATTGCCTTAATTTCTGACCTTATCTTTATAATTTCCTCCCTTGTATGAGTTTTGGACTTGACTTGTTCTTCTTTTTCTAGAAGTTTGATATTCAACATTAGGTTATTTGAGCTTGCTCAGTTTCCCTCATGTGAGTGTTTACTGCTATAAATATCCCTTTTAGGACTGCTTTCATTGCCTCCTGTAAGTTCTGGTATATTGTATTGATATTACCATTTAATTGTAGATACTGTTTAATTTTTTCTTTAATTTCATTTTTGACCCATTGGTTTTTCAGGAAGGTGCTGTTTAATTTTCATGTGTTTATGAAATTTTTGTTGTTTCTTTTGTCATTGATTTCCAATTTCATTGCACTATGCTCAGAAAATATTCATGGGATAATTTCAATTCTTTTGCATTTCCTTAAGCATGTTGTATGGACTAGTATGTGGCCTATTTTGGAGAGCACCCCATGCACCACTGAGAAGAATATGTATTCTGATGTTGTGGGGTGGAATAATCTGTACACATCTACTAAGTCCATTTGTTCACAGGATTGGTTCAATTCTGATATTTATTTGTTGTTGTTGTGTGTGTGTGTTTTTTCCTAGTTGATCTATCTATTTGTAACAATGAGGTATTAAGGTCCCCCATTGCAATTGTGTTAGTGTTTATTTGATTCTTCATATCCATTAATATTTGTTTTATATAATTGTATGCACCTGTAGTTGGTACATAAACATTTATGGTTCTTATCACTTCTTGGGGTTTTCCTTTAACAAGTATGTAGTGACCTTCTTTGTCTTTTTGATGAGTCTTGGCTTGAAGTTTACATTGTCTGTAAATAGAATCTCATGGATCCAGAGCCAAGCCTCTCACCATGAGTCAACATCAGAGTGGACTGTGGAGAGGGAGAACTAGACCCATCCCACCAAAAACAGCGCCATGCGTGGGCCACTGCCTGGACTGGGACATCTATAGCCAAGCCTTTCCCCATAGGCTGCTGTTGGCAGGGGGACAGTTAGATCCAAGCTCCTTCAGGTTCATGGGCTGGCAAACAAAAGTGTCCCTGCCCAAGTGACCAGCAGATCCAGAGAAACACAGGCTCTGATGATAGCTATTAAGGTGAAATGCAATTGAATGCCTGTGGTGCTTTGGTGTTTCACTGACCTTGCAGGTCTAGGGCCAGTGGTCTGATCATCTATTGAGAAGACAGTGGTATGTAGCAT
>RJWT010018342.1:0-18907 GCA_004365215.1 Cuniculus paca
AAGGAAGTGGTTCTGCCAAAGATCTCCAAGCAGCAGCCAGTTAGGTGCCATGGCAGCCCTGTCCCCAGGTAGGAGGCTGCCTTGCCGTGTGACTCAGCCCCTGGAGGTCTCTGTGCACACAGCAACCGGGCCCTGACCCAGGCCTCAGTGGAGTCAGCCGAGCTCTCATCAGGTGCTTTCAGTGCTGTCTTGGGGGCCGGCGTGCAACCAGCAGAGCCCACCTGTACAGTGCTTCCTCCTGGCAGGGAGGACCCAGCACCAAAGTTGGAGGTGTCTAGAGAGCAACAGGCCAGTGCTGCTTTTCCCTTTGCAGCCTGGTCACAGCCACCTGCCTGTCCCAGCCCTGTCTGGATCCTACACCAGAGCAAGTTGCTTTGAGAACCAAACCCTTGGAAACTGACCACCAACCGGGACCTGTCTCTCCCCTCCCCACCCCTGCTCCTGCGAGTGCCACGCAGTCAGGGCCAGATGAACAAGGGCATAGGACTTATTTATTTTTTCGGGCGAGGGGATCTTTTGGAGACAGGGTCTCGATATGCAGTTCAGGCTGACCTTCAGCTCACTTAGTAGCCCAGGGTGGACTTGAACTTGCAAAGATTCTCCTGCTTCAGCCTCCAGAGTGCTGGGATTACAGGTGTGGGCCACCACACCTGGCTCAAGGGCACAGGATTTATTACAAGTTTTCTTGTGTCTGGTATCATGTGACTGTCCGCAGGACCCTCCCCATTCTGGGCCTCAGTTTCCCCATCTGTTGGCTGAGATTCTGGATGGGATGGCCACTGGCCCCTGAAGTCCTGATGATGCCAATGCCCTCCTACTCACCCAGGGCAGCACCAGTAACTGGGCAGGAAGGTTAGGACCCCTTTCTGGCCCCATGGCGGGTAGCAGGAGAGGGGTGACCAAGTTGGAGTCTCCCAGGGCTAGCACCACCCTGACTCCCCTCCCTCTAGGCCCCAATAAGGAAGGGCTAGGCCCTTGGGGGTCAGCAGCCACAATAGTGCAGAAAGGACTGAGCTCAGATTCTCTGGCTGGGAACCTGTGTGGACAATGGGGCTGGAAGCCCGGAGAACATCAGCAGGTGTGGGGAGCCCCCCCCGCCACCGCCACCGCCACCGCCACCGCCCCAAGCATTCTGGTGCTCAGCACTTTATCCGCAGCAGCACCCAGTGTGCCTGCTCTGAACTGTTCCCTCCCAGAGACAGGGACCTCTCAGCAGCTGGGCATAGTTACTAACATTGTCCCCAGTTCACAGGTCAGTAAACTAAGGTCCAGTGGCTGGTCTGGGGTCATCCAGCCTGGAGAGCCAGGCTGAGGCTCAAGCTGCCTGTCCCTGGGATCTCTCGGATGACTGCATCTCACCACCCTGAGTCAAACAAGCCACCCCCGAGGATGGGCTGTGAGGGCCCTGTCATCCTCCACGGCCAAATGGGCTTCACCTGGGCCCGCAGAAGCCAGCACTTTAACACGCTGCGAATCCTTTCCCCATCAAAGTCACACCGCCCCAGTGCGGGGATGTGAGCAGAGCAGTGTGTCACCCTTACTGGTTGTGAGGGCATGGGGGACGGGAACTCCTGATGTTGCACGATGGCCACAGAGCCAGGAAGACCCAGCCACCCTCAGCCAACACTAACCTGGGCCGACTGGGCCAAGCTCATTCTCGCAGCCCAGGAGCAGGTGTCGTGTGAGTTTCCGGGGGTCAGTCTTCTGTGGGGTGGAGGTTGGTGGACACAGCGAGAAGCGGCGCCGGAGAAAGACCTCCTCCTTCATGGCGTGGGCGCTGGGGGGCTTCTGGGAGGATGAAGGAGGGAGGACACACAGTAACACCTCTGCTGGATGGCCTGGTGCCAGAGGAACCCCCACCACCCAGGAAAGGGACCAGGCACACCTGGAGGTGACCCCACCTCTTGGAACTCTTCAGAGACAGACAAGGGGGGCCCAAGGGTGGGTGAGGGTGATCAGCCAGGGAGGGCTGCATGCCCAACCTCAGGCAAGTGGCCTTATCAAAGGCTGGGCTCTCCCAGGGCTATGAGGGGGGCTGTGACCACGAGGATGGTGATCACGATCGAATAGACCTCAGTGGGCTACTGACCCATGCTGGGCCCCAGATTTTCCCTCCCAGTGATGGCCCTCCATGGCAAGAAACACCCACTGAGCATATATGGCCGAGAGGGAACTGTCCACAGAAGACAGGTGAGATGAGACCAGGTGGCCCCAGAGTGCCAGGCAGTGGTTACAATGGCTGGGGTCAAGGTCCCTGAGACCCACCCACCCAAGCTCCCCTGGTCATAGCCTCGTCGGGCACTGGCCCTGGGCTGGCTGTTGTTGCCCCAAACACCTTAACAAGACGAGGCTCAGGTGAGCTCAAACCAGGTGCACTAGGATTCACACCCAGCTGCGGTGCCACATTCCTGCCACACAGCCCTGCAGGGGCGGGTTGGGGGGCATCTCAGGGTGCCAACAGAAGGAGCAACCAGGAGGGAGACTTTACAGCCATGACCCCCTGCCATGCCAACCCGGCCACTGCCCTGCAGGTCAGGAACTCACGTCTGACCCTCTCCGCAGGCCCCTGGCAGCCATGGGAAGGGACAGTCCTCTCCCTGTCCCTGCACAGCCCCATCACAAACAGAAAGCAACCAGTCACACCAGTCCAGGACCTTCCCAGTCACGTACTGAACGCCACACCGCTGTCGCCCCATTCCACAGCAGAGAAAATTATGGCTCTGAGGACATAAGGCCTTGGCCTGTGTCACATCCTGGGAAATTGGCAGAGCTGATTCTGATTTCTAGTCCTGGAACCCTCTTGGAGGACAAGTTGCATTGACTGGGAGTAGTTAGAGGGGTTGCTGTCTATGCAGCTTGAGGCTGGCTCACAGCACAGCCTCAGCTGTCCAATCTGGCCATCTGCCCTGACTCCACCTGGGGTAAGGTGGGGAGGGCGTGGAGACCAATGGCTGCCTTTCCTCAGACTCCAGTGCATGCTTTCTCCCTGTGCTAACACCCACCACGGGAACTGTGTGACCCCTCATCCACTCGTTTATCTGCTGCCCAGCTCCCTCCTTCCCTCCATTCACTTGCCCATCTACCCATATATTCACCTATCTATCCATCCATCCATCCTCCAACGCTCCCATTCTTCCTTCCTCCCTTCTTTCCTCTCTCCCTGCATCTTTATAGCCAGTCAGCTGATTAGCCTGCTTTCTCTTCCCTCCTATTCACCCCATATCCAGACTTATGGGTAGAGTTCAAAGCACTGACCTGCTGACATGAACAGACACCTCCAAGCCAGGGTGTTCATTTCAAAGGTAAATCCAGGTCATTTGGAACACAATCCAGTCCCTGTCCCCTTGTCCCAACCTCTCCATCACCCAGCATCCTCCACCCTCACCCCCTCCCCTCTCACCCACTGGGCTCCAGCCACACTGGCCCCCTTTCTGGTCTTCCAAAGTGCCGAGCCCATTCTTGCCATGGCCTTCACAGGACCCTTCTCCCTCCTGGAATGCCCCTCGCCCACATCTCCCGAGGCGGAGTCTTGCGGGATTCCACACCACAGGGAGGGCCCAGCTCAAGCTGCACCATGCACATTCTCAACATAGCACTGGGGGCTTTGGGAGCTCACACTGGCATTTCTTTATTCTTTGTTAAAACTCCTTGGTGTCTCAGCACTCAGAGCAGGACGTGCAGTGGGCGTTTCTGGAGAGAAAAGTTCAAGGGTAGGGATCTGGGGCTGTAAGCACTACTCTCTGCCACCAAGGAGCCAGCACAGTGCCCCCTAATCCTGGGCTTCTTGTGCCTTTCATGCTGGGCCCTCCAATCTCGGTCTCAGAGAAGGGTCCCAGGGCTATTTCTTGGAGCTTGTGTCTCCAGGAACCCAGGTGACATTCCTGTTCCTGGCCAGTGGCCATGCCAGGTACAACGTGCAGAGCACTGGAAGTGCTGAAGAATGAGGCCCCACCCTCTATGTGTTGGCAGGCAGGGGGAGTCCTGCACTTTGAGGGGCTGCAGACTGTCAGGTCATGCTGGGTGTACAGCTGTCCTTCCCCTAGAAGCTGAGTGCCCTAGAGAAGAAGGGGATAAGAAGGGGAGGGTGGACAGGAGGAGGAAAGGAGAAAAGACGGATGAAGAGACAAACTACTGGTTGTGACAGCAAAGACCCAGGGTCCCACTAATGGTTGGTGGCTCAAAACAGGTGCACTGTCTACCTCTAGTTGTACTGTCTGCTGTGAAGCCCCATGCCCAGGCTCCAGCTGCCAAGGGCTCCTGGTGGACTCTCTCTGGCCTTGGATTCTCCCTGTCCGAGGTCACCAAAGGCTACCATATGGGTTGCCCCACTGTCTTCTGTGACAAATGGGCTCAGCAATGCCACCTCCCAGTCTCCCAGTTTCTCAATGTCCTCTGTACACAGCAGGTCCTCACCTACAGTTGCCAAAGCTCTCTCTTGCCTTTGAGACATGCTGCCATTGCTACATTCGGCTGCGACCGTCCCTGCCCTTTGATCCTAAAGTCCAAGTGCAGGAGGGTGGCAAGGAGGAAGGAGTCCAGACTGAGGCTGGAGGAGACTGTCCGTGGTTCTCCACACAGGTGGACAGCCAGATTTTTGCCCGGTGAGGTCACAGCCCAGAGCCCTCAGTCCCCTGAGGCTTACTTTCACTGCAAGCCAGGCCAGGAGGTAGCAGGATGAGGCACTGGCTGGGGAGGGGCAAGGGATATAAGTGGTGGCACCACCCAGCTCTGGTCCAGGCCTGAGGAGGAGGAGGGTTTGCAGGCCTGGAGCTCAGCAAGAAAGTCTGCAGGCCATGAAGCCACTTGATGCCTCCTGCCACCCAGTGCTAGAGACAAGGTTACAGTCCTGGAAGGCCTAAGGAAGCTTTGTCTCTACAGTCACTGCAGTAGGACCAGGATGGGCTGCTGTATGCTCCCTGGCCACTGTGGTTTGCTGCTGTCAGGAGGCTGCCCAGCTGACAAGTGTCCCATTGCTAGGTGCACATACCCCTTCAGTGCCTTGCCTTGGGGGTGTAGGTTTTATTCAATCTTGGGGTTAATGTGGGGACAAGGTACGCAGCTTCCCTGGCTGACCTTCACTACATCTCTCCTCTTTACCCAGGGTTCTGAGCTCCACCTTTGCTTCTATCCCGCTCTCAGTGGGCTCTTCCCTTCCTTAAGAGACCTGGCCCCTTCCTCCCAGACCCCTTTACCTGGATTTCTGAACCCAGTAGTGGCTAGCCTGCTGTGTATTACTGTGAACCATGCAGGACCCCTGCTGGGCCGGGCTTCCTTTGTGGGGTACACCCTGGCTGATGTAGACCACCCAAGCTCCTCTGTACCCAGCTAGGTTAGGCATCTATAGGTGGCCATGCAGCATTTCCAGAGCAGATGAGCCCCCAGCTAGAAAGGGGGCTTGGGAGATCCTGCTGAGGTCACGCAGGATCCTGTGGGGCCAAGAACAAGTCCACAGAGACTGAGACCGCAGCAACAGGTAACAGCATTTCCTGCAGCCACACTTGGCAAGGTGGCAGCTGTCCAGGCAGAGCAGGGATGGTGATACCCTCCTGGAGGCCTCCTGAGACCTCAGCATCCTTCTCCCAGGCCCACTCCTGAACCGTGGCCCCAGCCTGCACCCAGGGCTGCGGAATGCCCAGGGCTGATGGGGAGGTGGGCTCACGAGCACTGCCAACCACAGGACAGTGCCCAGAGCTTCTGCTGCTCTAACAGGCCACAAGCAAGGTACATCCATGCGGTCAGTATTGGGGCAGCAGGGCCTGGACATGCTACCCTGCAGATTTCACCCCTACTGGAACCTACCACCTGGCCACCCTTCTCACTGACCATGGCACCTCCTGGTCCCTGTCCCCAGGGTTCCCCATTGCCTCCTATCCTGTTGAGCTTTGAGGGCCTCCAGAATTGAGGAAGGGACAACAACAGGACAGGGGTCAGCTCTGACTGCACCCTGTTCCCTCAATGTGGGCCTAAGCAGGCTCCTTAGACTCCGTTTCCTACCAGGGGCATAGGAGGCTATGTTGACACCAGAGCAAATGAGGTCAGGACAGGTCAGGCTCAGCCCTGTGTCTCTGTGGACACTAGTGCCTGGGCACCTGGGGACAAGCTCTCTGATCTCTGGTTAAACCTGGCTGGTTGGCAGCAAGACCTGGAGAGTAGGCATGGAGCCCACCCCAGCTAGGACCCCCCATTCAGAGGTGATCTGCGGCACCCCCTCCCCTACAACTGCTTTCTAAGCAGGGATTTGGCCTCAAAACACACTCAGTCCCCCCACCACTGCCAGACAGACACACACCCTTGAGCCCCAAGAATGAGATCCTTGTAAGGAAGATCATGATGCCTTCTCAGGGCCACACAGGGGACCACACTGGAGTCATCTGGGCCAGGCTTGGCTGAGCCTCTGAGAAGGAACCAGCAGAGTCCACGATGCCCTTAGTGTCCTACCTGTGTGCGCTCAAATGGTGAAGATGATTCAGACCAAATTCCTCCCTGTTGTCTCTTGAGGGACTGGGGACCACAGAGCCAGGAAAAGGGCTCACCGGAATGCCTGGATGACCTCTGCTAGTCAGTTTCATCCCTCGCCCCATTTGTAATCGGACTTGCAGAGTAGGGAGACAGGTGCCTGTGGCAGCTGATAGAGCCCATCCCTGGTGCCCACAGTGCCCAGGTAGCCTTCAGCCCAGCATGGAGGGGAGGCAGGTAACTGTTCCAGGGAAAAAGTGAGGCTTCGGCTGCTGTGGCTCTCAACCAGTCAGGGCCAAGAAAGCAGGTGCCTATGCTTACAGTCCTGCCTGAACTCAATGAATTCTCCTTAAAGGGTAAAAAAAAAAAAATCTCTAAAATCACACTTAAAGCTCTGGCCACTAAGACAGGGGCTTCCAGCCTGCATGCTCTGCTATGCGTTCAACTCTCTGAAACCTGCCAGCGAGGTGGGCAGGTCCCAGAAAGGCGAGCAGCCCTCAGCTAAAGAACAGGTTCTAGAAGCCGTCGGTTTTTAAAGAACAGTAAAAGGCATCAGTTAAAGGAGAGTGGACACCTTTAAAGATGAGTCGTAGCCATCAGTTAAAAGGACAGTAGCCATCATGCCAACACCGGGTAATTGTATTTCAAAACCTTGCTAAGGCCCCAATCCCTACAGCTCTGAGGACCCTGCTGACAGGAAACCGCTCCTCTCCTGAGCTACCCCACTGACTACCATGTGCCCTGCTCTGAGGGCAAACTCCAGCGCAAGAACCAGAAACATGCCAGGCAGCTGTCTCCAGGCAGACTGACAGTCTGGACTCAAACTAGGCAGTGCAAGCAGCACTGGGGGAGCACTGTGGAACCCCTTGGCATGCACCCTGGGTGTGGGGCTGGCCTCTTCCAGTCCCTCTGCTGAGCTGATGGCCCTTCAAAGGTTCTCGTAGCCCTCACAGGAAGGGGATGGGTATCACCTCGAAGGAAATAACTGTTCTAAGTTCCCGTGGATCAAGCCATGTCCAGAGGAAGCAGAATTTCTAGCCCCAAGTTCCCTTTGAACTTGACACAGCTGAGGAGCTGGAGTGGAAGACAGGAGGGCCAGGCTCCTGGGGGAGGAGGTGGGAGTGGGGCTTCCCTGGGAGACTTCCTAGATTTGGCCATGGAGTGGCTGAGCCCAGTGGGGCAGGAAAGTGGCCTGCCCTGCTCTAAGGGTGATGCGGGCCATGCCTGTGTGTCCTCCAGGCTGACTCGGCTGTCATGTGCCTGTGAACCTGGTCCAGACCATTCCTGGCACTCATCCACCTGGCCTCCCGAGTGACAGTGCTTTTCTGCATCCTCAGCAATCCTTCGCAGGCGGTCAGCCAGTCTGACACACCCACTCACCGCTTCCTCTTCGAACCACACCCAGCCAGTGCGGGGAACCTCAGCCTGGTGGCCAGGCTGGATGCAGCCCCTGGCAGGTCCCACCTGCCTGACCCCGCCACATTGTACACTGTACCTCCCCACTGAAGGGAGACCTAAACGTTTTTGTTTTTTTTTTTGGTACTGGAAATTGAACTCAGGACCTTGCCTTTGCCAAGCAGGGGCTTATGCCACTGAGCTATCCTCAGCTCGAAACCAGGACTTTCATATGCAAACTACTGCCAGGTGGCCAAGCTCTGGGGGCTGCAGGAGCTGGCAAGGCAGTGGGAGGTCCAGGGAAAAGACAGGTCAGTGCAGCCAGAAGCTGGGGCCACTGGAGACAAGGACCCCACACCGCTCTCAGATCAGCCATGCGGAGCCTCAACATTCTCATCGACACAGGCTGCTGTCTTCTGGCTGGACTGATGGTCTGGGCTCAAACTGAGCGGTGTGGGCAGCCCTGGAGGAGCAGCATCCTCTTTGGACCGTCTTGTAGCACACCCTGGTGCCGCAGCTGTGCTCTTCCGATCCCCCTGCCAAGCTGATGGATCCTTGAAGCCACCAGGTCTTTCTCCACGTTCTGTCTGATCTGATGTGATCCCGGTAGTACCCACAAGGTGAGCAGTGGATATAACCATCACGTTTTAAAGATGCAGAAACCAAAGACCTGGGTTCCTAGGGCAACTGATGCCCACTTTCAGAAAAAGATGCTCCCCTGTATGCCCCTCAGGCCCTCAATAAAGCTGATGTTCCATGCCCCACTCTCCCACTCCATGCCTGGCACACCACTCCAGTGGGCCAGACTCAAGTCACTGGCCTCTCAAGGTGGGGGGACAGAGAGAGAGAGGTGGCCTGGTGGCCTCACTGCTACAGGAAAGCCAGGAGAGCACACTGGAGCCCAAGGCTGGGTTTGCTTGCCTTGTTTGGCTGCTTGTCTTCCTGGATGCAGAGTGGCCACGGGACAGAGGACACACCACGTGAAGACTGGAGGAGACAAGGCAGGCATGGGTTGGGGAGCTGACCCTGAGCCTATGCCACTCCATCTCCAGCAGGGCTGGAGAAGCCAAAGCTCCAGGGCTGGGGGCAGGGGCGAGGAGGCCATTCCAAGAGGGTGTTTGCAGGCTGGAGCAAGTTACACATTTCAACAGAATCCTCTAGCTTTAGTCTGACCAGCTGCCCACTCCCATGGGGACCTCCTGCAGCTGCTCCTGCTGTGGTGACCTGGGGTGGTTTGGAGCAGCCTGAGCAGCAGGCAGGTGGGCGCTCCAGCACCTAGCAGCATGCACAGCCTGTAGCGCAGAGGGTGAGGGCAGTGGCTGGAGGACAGAGGAGCCAGGGACTTGGGCCAAGAATCTTGGGGTCTGGGCAGCAGCTCTGAGGGTCCCTGCTGTGCTCATCACCCACGTCCTGTGGGGTCACCTACTGCCTGCAGAGGGGATGAGGGAAGGAGAGGCCGTCAGGCTGAGCATAGACCTAAAAGGTGGAAGCCATGCTGGGACCAAGTGGAGTGGCCTCGGCAGGGTGTGACTGAGCAGAGGGCACCCAGCCCCGGCATTGCCCTTGGGTGTATGGAGACAGGAAGGGGCAGCAGTCTCCCCTCATTCCCAGGATGCCCTGCCCCAGGGAGGCCTTGCTCTTTGGGAAGAGGTCACCACAGAGGGACAATGTCCAATTTCCCTGGAAGGCGCAGGCTGGGCAGGGTAAAGGTCAGGCCTATGGGTAGCACTTTGTGTGTGGGACAGCGAAGGCCAAAGCCACCAACTTCCCCACAGCTCCTGGCAGGCTGTAGGTGTGGCCACCCTGCTGCAGGAGAGGTCTCTTGAGAATGCTCACTGTCACTCTGCAGTGCAGAGTAGGTGCAGGCAGGGGTCCACCACGCAGCACCACTGCTGGAGGGCTCCCTCCACAGAGGAGAATCTGGTCCAGGTCTCCACCAGTTAACCTACCAAGTAACTGGGCTGTATTAACAGAGACTGAGCCATCAAATGAGGGAGGGGATGATTCCAGTGCAGCCTCCCTGGCCAGACAGGTTTTAGCTCTGTGAGGGGAGGAAGGGCTGGCCCCAGGAAGGCTCTGCAAGGGCCAGGGTGGAGCCACCTGGAGGCAGGGACAGTTTATCTGGCACCTGATGTGGGCTCAGGTGAGCTCAGGCAGGGTGGGGCTCCTCAGGGGAAGTGGAAACTGGGACTCACAGCCCAGGAAAAACTGCAGGTCCTTTCTTCCTGGGAGGCCTTGGGACTCAGGTGGTCTCTGGGTGCTCCGGGCCTTGGGAGTGCTGGGCCCAGCCTCATGGCCCCCCAGTCAGAGAGAAGATACTGAGGACCTAGGGAAGTCAGGATGCTTAGAGAGCTGGGCGTCCCAACTCCCTCTCTGAGCTGGCTGTGAGAGACCACAGGTCATAGAGACACCTACTGCCCACACCTCCTTAGACTCTAAGGTGCCGGGGCAGGCACTCTCATCCAGGGGTATGGCTGCCCTGGGGGCATAGCCAGGCCAGGCTGGGCCAGCGTCTAGGGGAGCAAGGCAAGGTGAGGGGCTTCCCTGCCTTCCCAGATGGGGCTGCAGCTGGTGCCATGGCTGGTCTGCCAATGTGAGTGCCACGAACTAAGCACTGTCAGAGGACCTGGGCCAGGTGGCTGCTAGACACCCCGAAGTCGCCTCTCCTCTCCCCTCCATTCCCCCCTCCTCTCCTGTCTCCTCCCCTCCCCTCCTCTCGTCTCTCTCTCCCCTGCTCTCCCTCTCCATCTCTCTTTCAAGCATGTCACATGTGTGTGTGTGCATGCGTGCATGTGCGTGCGCGCACGCGCGCGTGTGTGCGTATGTGTGTGTGCGTGTGTGTGTTGTACTGGCAATTGAACCTGGTGCCTGTGTACTGAGTTATACCCCCAGCTCTTGTTTTGTTTATTTTTTACTTTGAGACAGGATCTCACTAAGATGCTAAGTTGCCTGGCCTGGACTTGAGCTTGTGGTCCTCCTGCCCCAGCCTTCCAGAGTGCCAGAATTACCCGTGTTCGCCATCACACTCGCCTGGGGAGTTGCCTCTTTTCCTCCACTCCTGCAGGGTCACAAACTGCAGAGAAAAGACTTAGAATCTGGCATATGTGGCCCTGGGAGCACTGGTGGGGAGGGCTCAGCTCAACACCTTCTACAGAAAGACCCCGAAAACAAGAATAAAAATCACAATAACAACAAAAACAGTGAAGTCGGCAACAACGCTTCACACAGGCCCTGTTTCCCTGAAGCCTCATCCTCCCTGGCAGACAGAACTGTCATGGTCCTCGTCTGATGTCAGAGAACACTAAGCGTAAGCATCATGGTCTAAATTTAGAAAGTCCCACTAAAGTCTCGTGTGCAGAGGTGGGGCTATCGGAGGGCGACTGGAGCATGCGCTCTGCACACATCAGGAGCCTGACCCACAGATGAGTTCACAGCAGAGCGCGTTGGTAGGGGCAGGGGCCTGGCTGGAAGAGTGCGTCACCGGGAGTTTGCCCTAGGAGGGTTTATCGCCCTCCCAGCTCCTCCCCGCTCTCTGCTTCCTGGCTGCCAGCAGGCGAGCAGCTCTTCTCCACCAGACCCTTCTACCACACCATTTCTGCCTTGGAGCCGTGGATGGCATCCCCAAACTGTGAACCAAATTAAATTGCTCCTTTTTACCTTGGAGGTGTCAAGTATTGTGGCCTCATGGACGAGAAAGCTGGTGAATTCAGTGGGCGACCTACCCAAGATAGTACAGCTGCTGTCATCACCGATGGCTCTATGAGGGCCCACCATGGAGCAGGACAGCAGTAAGGGATGTGGAACACTGGGTGACAGAGCTGCCTCTCCATTTCCCTGTCCTCGTTTCCTCCCTCTGAGTGGGAGGATGATGGCACTAACCCACAGGATTACTATGCGGACTGAGATAAGGCTTGTGACGGATTTAGAATGGTTGCCAATAAATGTGAGCAATTATAGCACCAATATTTAAAGAAAGGAGGGCAGCAAGGCCATGGGTCCTGGGAAGATTCGACACTAGGCAGGTGGGAACAGGGCATTCCCCTCTGCCAGGAGAAACCAGAAATGAGGTCAAGAGGTAGCTCCATCACAGCTGGAAAACCGAAGTGATCTCTGTCTACCTTGATTCCTCAGGGCCATGGAACCAGCATCCATTGGACGCCCACGCATGGGCCTTGGGGGTACCAGGAAGTAGGAGTGGGTGTAGCATGGTAAGTACAATCCAGTTTCATCCCAGACCTGGCTTCCAGCTCAGTCCAGGCAGGGTCCACCGCACGCGGTGTGGATGTCCCAGCATCACCTACCTCCCGCCACATGTTCTTTTCTATCTAGTGTCAATGTCCTGGTCCCAGAACAGCTGAGTAGAGACCGGAGTGGATTTAAGTGTGGCTTAAAACAACTGAACTTAAATCAAAATCCATATATTTAAAATATATAAGGCAAACTTCCAAGGCCAAACTCAGGTAATGCTATAGCTTCCTCCTTCATACACAACTGGCTTTAGATTTTGCATGTTGGCCCCCTGGCCTTGTCCAGGGTCAGGGTGAAGCATCCTCTCTTCCCCCACCCTGCCCCATTCTCTCCATCAGGCAACAAGGTTTGAAATCTGGGCAGCACAATGGCCTGGGGGCTGCCCCTCTGCTCTTTGGAGGCAGGAGGGGTAAACCGAATCCTGTTGGGACTCACATGTTTCCAGGGGCCCTCCGGAAACACTGGCCCTGCTCGTGTGCCATACAGCCTGTGTGTTCCCAGAGTGGCATCTGATAGCCTTCTCTGCACCTCTGAACCCATGGGTACCCCACCAAGGACTCAGAAGCACAGCTCCAAGCCATGGCTGCTCCTGGACCCTGCAAGGACTCCACCCAAGGCTTCCTGTCACCTTCCCTCACCTAGGACTGCCTGCCTTTGCATGAACCTGCAAGGGCAAGGTGAGGGAACGTGTGCCTCAGCAACTCCTCGTCCTAGCATGTAGATCCAGCCCCAGAGCCCCTGGGTCATTCTCAGAGCAGGACTTCCAAAAAGGCCTTGCTTTCTCACATAGCACCCCGTGGACCCAGGATTAAATTAACTCCCCCGCTCCCTGGGTTTATCAAAGTCAGTCCCATAAGCCAATAGCTCCCCACACAGTGGCTCACACTCTAAACTTTGTCCTCCCTTGCCAAAGGAGCTGGCAGGTGGGTGGCAGGCAGAACATTCCTCCTTTCTCTTTGCCTCTCATTCTGTCCAGGGCTGGGAGAATCCTAGGTCTTGAAAGCAGCAAAGGTCCCCAGAGTCCAGGTGCTCCATTTCCCTGCTTTCTCTCCATCTGCAGATGCAGTAACTGAGGCACCAAACAGCTGAGTCATCCAGGGCCACAAGACTGGTTGGTGCTGGGCCCTGGTATCATCTCACGGAGCAGATGACTGTCCATATCTGTGGGGAGCACCAGGCCTGGGTAGTACAGGAGACATTTGCTGGGCCACAGGTCCATATAGTCAGGAAACCCCACCTTCCTGCCACATGCACAGCCTTCTCTGTACCTTCCTTACTCACTGCTCAGGGTCCTACAGGGCAGACTTTCCCCCTCTCATTTTACAGACAAGGAAACTGAGGCACAGGAAAAAAAAACCCAATGACTCAACTTTGCAGCCTGGTGGTGTAGTGCTCAGTGGGGAGCCAAGCTACCCCACCATTCTACTTGCCCTTTGCCCTCTTCCTTGAGCTGGGCATATCCAGCATCCTGTCCAAGTCCCTCTGGGCAAGCATGAGTCAATCAGATGGGCAGGACCAATGTGCTCTATCCTCCTGAAGTTGCATGGAAGGGACTCTTTATCCCTAAAATAGGAACAATTCCACCCCACCCATGAGTTCTGTGAGGACAAGGAGCCATGCTTGTACCCTGAACACAGCCACACAGTGAGTCACGCTGGACTGAGCACCAGAGGCGATCGATCTCAGCTCAACCCAGTTCAAGGATGTGCTCCATCGAGCACCTGCTGAGTGCTGTCCCATTGGCCTTGTGCTCTTATAGCTGGGCCCAGCTGATTTCATCTCACCCATAGGGAAGGGCCTGCCTGGGTTTCTGCCTGATTAGCCAATGGCTTTCTGGGGTCACATGCTCTAGACCACATCCCTGGCACACACACCTGTTCACCTGCTGACTGGCCAGGCAGGGCAGCTGCTGAGGATTGAGCAAGAGAGATGATGGGTGTGCACCTGGGCTGTAACTTCTGGGGACACCCAGGTGTGACAGTCCTGTGACCCCCATCAGGGTGGAGGCAGCCCAAGGTTACAGCCTCCACTGCCCCTCTCTGTGGCTTGTGGGCAAACTGGTTCTGTCAGAAGTCATGAATATTGCTGGCAGGGAAAGCTGTCCTGCCAGTTGGACAGGGCCCCTTGGCCCACTAGGAAAGGAAAGTCAGGAGGGTAACCAGGTTCTCAGGGATGCAGTAGCCAATCCATAAGCCCCTAGACCCAGCCACCGGCCCTTCTGCTCCCTAACTCCTCAAGCCCACCCCTCAACCCAAGAAAACCACAGGAGGGTACCCAGCTTTCTGGTAATAATGTGTCATGGTGACCCTGGTCTGATGGCAGTGTCGTCCCATCCACTCTACCACCCCCATGGAGCGAGGGGCTCAGCCCAAGCCCTGATGGGCCCCAGGCTAAGGACCCACTCTCCAGAGCTCTCTCTGGGCACCAGCTTCTCTCCCATCTTTTCTCCTTGCCCAGGAAAAGATGGGAACCCTGGCAGAGGGTGGTACAGCTGGACCAAAGTGTCCTCCGAGGGCCTGCATATTGAAGGCCTGGTCCCAGCTGATGGCGCTGTTGGGAGGTGGGTGGGGTAGGAGGTGTCTGGGTGATTGGGGGTGTGTCCTGGAAGAGACAGAAGGACCCCACCTCTCTTCTTTCTCTCTGTGTCCCAGCCAGAGGTGAGCACCTTCATGCCACCATGAACTCCCACTCTGATATGCTGACTGTCACAGGCCCACAGGCAACAGGGCCAGCTGACCATGGACTGAAACCTCTGAACCATGAGCCAAAATGCTCCTGTCCACCTCATAAGCTGTTTTGGGTGTTTATGATGGAAACAGACAGCTAGCTAATGGGGAAGTGAGAGGGTTCAGCAGCCTGGACTCCAGAGGGCTTTCTGGAGGAGGATGCTGATGGATGGGCCAGAAAGCAACCTTCACATGACTATGATGGGGAGGGGTAGTGGTCACCCTTGTGTCACTATGGCTGCCCTCTGCCTGTGGGCATCTGACACCCACACCCCAAATGCCAAGTAATTATGGTGGGGACATTGAGGAATACCCCAGAGTATCTCCCATACGGCTTGATCCTTGCTTCTCCTCCAGAGCCCACTACCTGCTGCAGACCTCTGGGGGTCTGGAGGGACAGTGCCTACCTCTGGCCTTGCAGCTCTAGCCACACACGATGCTCACTGGGGCTGCCTCTTCCCCTCTTTCCTCATCAGAGCCCACTAGGACACCTGAGCCCAGAGCTCCTCAGCGTCACCTCCTGCAGAGGTGCCTGCAGGCCCAGAGCCCCACCCAGGACAAGGACAGAGCCAAGTATCACTCCTTCCTCACCGCTCCCCAGGGATACCCTCAGGGTCAGCCCCAGTCCTCCATCACTGGTCCCCTGGAACAGAGACCAGGGCCCCTCTTCACCATCAGGCTGGTGTCCCTAAAACAGTGTTGAGGAATCTTCGAGAGACGAGCACCCAAACTGCCACCCAAAAGTCACTTGTCTGTCACAAAGCGCCAACACTGCAATTAAACCTGAACACTAAGGTTTTAGCTTAGAAAAAAAACAACTCATACATTAACATCTTTTGTCTTAAAAGAAAAACAAATGACACATGTGCCATAGGTTCTCCACCACAGCCCAAGAGGGACAACAAGGACAGTTGGTTGATGGGGAACCACAAGGGACACCTGGCCCCCTGCCACAGCCTGTTTGGCCATATCACTAGCACTGAGACACAGAGAAGTGTATGGAGACCCTTGGTCCCCAAATCCCCAGGGCCACTGGGGCTGAGAAAGGGACCCTAGGGTTAGGTGAAAAAGCCTCCTAAATTTAGATCTGTTCACTGACTCACTGATCACACTATGAGATGACAAGTTCCAAGCAAGGAGTACCACCATGCACCCATGAGCAGCATGTGATGGCTGAAAAGGTGACAGGAGATGCAGTGAGGAGGCTGCTGTGTTGGGGTCGTGAGGGGTCTCTGGGTGGCACTGTGTGCCCTGGCTCAGGACTGGCTTTCTGGACAGCGGTGCCAAGGCCGGTTCCTGTCAGCCTGCGGCCCCTTCTTTCACTTTGCCCTCAGGGACACTTTGGGAACTGACACCTCCGTCCCAGTCACACTCTACTCAGGTCCCCTCAGCTGCCCTAAATCCCGTGCCAGGGAGCAGAAGGCACAGTTCCTTCCTCAGGCCACCAGCACTGATTCCAAATCACCAATGTCGCCCACTGGCCAGTGGGGTGGAGGCTTCCCTGGTGCTACAGTTTTGAAGAGAGGTGGGCAGCGTCTCTCAAGGGAGGCTGCGTCTCTTCCCGAGGGCAGCTGTGACACAAGAGCGCAAACCATGGGCTTAAAACAACACAAATTTATTCTTTGGTTCCAAAGGCCTGAAATCCAAAATCGAGGCACAAGTAGGGCCACATTTCCTTCACGGGCTCCAGGGCAGGGTCCCTGCTTCTTCCAGGTCCCACGACTCCAGGCATCCCTGGGTTGCGGCTGCATCTCCCCAGCCTGGCCTCTGAGGTATGGGACATTCATTCTCTGTGCTCAGATTTCCCCTTTCCCTTCTCATAAGCCATTGCATTCAGAGTCCACCAGGAAAATCCAGAGGATCTCATTCCAGGGCCTCTAGTTACATCTGCAGAGACCCTGACTCTAAGTGAGGTCACATTCACAGGACGTGAACACACTGGCAAGAGGAGCTTTAGGGGTACCCTGCACTGTGTTCCCCTTTGCTGGCCAGACACCCTCCCTGGCCTCACCCTTCTGCTTGCACCTGCAAATGCCCCATGCACCCGGGGCTCAGGCTGATACCCAGCAGCTCTTCCACTATCTCCAGCCACCTTTGTATTCCCTCCCTTTCCTAAACTCCCTCAGGGCCCCAGCCTCTGATGAACCCTATGCCCACCCCTCCAGGGGCTCAGTTCTACTCCCATCTAGAGTCTGTGAACAGGGGCCTGCACTCGGGCTGCCTTCTCAAGGGCATTACAGACTCACACTTCAGACCCAACCAGCAGGAAATGAAGGGCATGGACAACGATATGTGTGTTTTACAGATGAGAAGAAGGTCAAGGTCAGGCAGGGACTAGCAGTGCAGCAAGCCTGGGTAAGAAATATGCCTGCTCATGTTCCAGCAAGTTCCAATAAATGGCATCACACACTCACTTCACCTTGTCACCAGGAAGGTCATGCCATTCCCCAGGCTATCCCAGAGGGAGCTGGGTGGGCTGAGAGTCATGGGTTGGCCTGGAAATTCCCCCACCAGGTGTGGGAGTCAGTGGGCAAATACGCTCTGCTTGTGGAGGAAGCATTTCCAGAGGGCATACCCTCTGGCCTCAGCCTGGGAGCCAGAGAACGTGCTCATCATTTCACCCCGTGTTACCATCTCTCCAGACACTGGGGTGTAGAGATAGATAAGCAGGGTCCCCGGGGAGCTCCTAGACTGGCTCTGGAGCAGCAGGGTGGAGAAGTTGTGATGTCACAGCTGCCACCTTTGAAGAAAGATGGGTTCTTTCCTACAGAATACCTAGGAGGGACCAAAGCTCAATTCAGGGGAGATGCATTTGTGGGAGGGCAGAAAGGGGTCTTGTGAGTGGATTCCTCTGCTGGTTGTCGGGGAGGCCCTAGAGAATGGGGGAGTAGAGAGAAAAAGCAGGCAGGGATTTGCATCTGAGCAGAGGGGAAGCTGAGGCATGGGGGAGGAAGGTGCTCTGTCCATGGCATGGTTGCTGGGACAGTGTCTGGGGTTAGGGATGTGGGTGGCCCTCCTGGACCTGGGTTCCCACTGCACGTTTAGCACCCTATCTTCATTAGGGCTGCAGAGCTGCTGCCAGGCACCCAGCTGGGCACAGGGGCTGGGAGAAGGCAGCTCCTGAGTTGCAGGAGGAATGATCCAGGCCTGCCCCCACCTCCAGGGTCTGGAGTGGCTGAGCTGGCCTTTCTGAAGCCTGTTCCAGAGCAGCTAGGGCAGAGGACACACACTGGGTGCACAGGCACACACTGGGTGCACAGGCAGGGGGAAGCCTCTGACCCTGGCCGCAGACTGACAACTCCAAGCTTGCCTTCGGCCCACGTTCCATTCGCCGCATGCCCAGCTGGTATCGATGAGGGCTTTCAGAACGGGACTCAGCTGAGCACAGAAGGGTCTTGGCAGCTGCTGCAAAGAACTCCCTAGTGCTCAGGACACAGGCTGGCCTTGTAAACCACCCAGTGGCCTGGTTTTGCCCCCAGGGGCCACGCCCAGCCACATCACATCTCACTAGCGGTTTTCCCAAAGGCAAAACCAGGAAGCTGAGCTTGATGAACTCAACTCTTCCGTCTAACTCCCAGCAGAGTAGAAGGAATGGGGACCCCAGGAAATCAGCTTTCAGGCTGATGACATCTGTGACTCACTCAAAGGGAGCAGAGGAGGGTGTGGTCCTAGCCAGCGGACCTCAGCAACTTCTGTGAGGCTGGAAGGCCACAATATGGGATACCTGCTCCAAGGTTAAAGCCATCTGGCCACATCAGGAGCTATGGCTGTGCAGGGGTCCCAAAGGCACAGGTGTCAAGACCCTGGCAGAGGACCCTAGGGAGCTGCAACCCTCAGGAGCAAATGTGCCTTTCATTCTGTGCCCTGGAAGCCTTGTATAGGGCTGGGCATGGCTCCTGACTTGACCAGAGCCACGCAGGCAGGGACAGCAACAGCCTGAGGCCAGCCCATGGCATAAGACCTGTCTGTCCATCAAGGAACACCCTCAGGTTCTGCTGCGGGTCAGCCTGGGCAGTCCTGCTGTGAGCACACAGCCTGTGGAGGCCCAGCTGGGAAGGGTGGGCAGGCAGCACAGACCTCCC
>RJWT010018343.1:0-18922 GCA_004365215.1 Cuniculus paca
CACACACACACACACACACACACACACATTGGATCTATGAAACTCAAAGATAAGAGGATAAGTAACATTTTACAGCTTGGAAAAAACATTTGAAACTTATTAAACTTTAGGGAAAGTGTCTTATGTGAAGAAGAGTTCTTGTTTGCATTGACCTTAAGATTGTGGAGAAAACAATCTTTTGCTCTTTATACATATTCTTCAAATTGTGAAAATTATCCCACGGCATATAACATACTGACTTGGGCAGCTTATATGCACCTAGAGTTGCCGATACAGGAATGTGAAATTAAATTGAAGTTCTTTGAAATGTCTAATTGGAATTCTTGAACTGCTCAGTAAATCTATGACCTAATTGATTTCTGCCTCCCGAAAGACACCTTTTGCCACAGACTTCCAAAGTCTTAACTGCTTTACTCAGTCATCAAACCTGCAAGGATTCGAAGGGTGTGAACTGACTTGATGCATAACCTAGGTATTCATTTACAATATATTTACATCACACAGTATTATCACAGATGCTCCAGTGGTCAATTCAAAGTGTGTTATAATTAACTAGCCCCAATATTTATTTTAAAGTGAAATGACCTTTTGTTCTCCAAAGCTTTTGAAATCTAGAGAGGAGGGTTGATGAAGGTGGTGATGATGTATATGGAATGTAAGGTTGAAGAACATTGCTGACGATAAAATTTTTGAGCAACATTTGAGAGATGATCACATTGCTTTAACTTCTAGACATCCTTCTGAAGAGACTAGCCAAGAACTCAATCTGGTTCACAAACAATTTTGAAAATTGATTATACATTCTGATCATTGGACCAAGATATTGAGTTTGACATTACTGAAAATTGTTAATACATTTATTTGTGTATTGAAAGTGCATAAAATACACTATGTAGTTTCTACCATTGAACTTCTAAAAAAAGGAAAAGTATATATGTATATATTCTCTTTCTCTCTCTCTATCTCTTTCACTTTCTCTCACATACACTCCAACAGGAAATAATTTGACAGTGGATTTTCAATTTTGCCAATTAGAGATAAGATTTTCTTACTCTCTCAAAGAAAGAAGATGAATGAAACAAGTATCTGTTTCTAGTTTTACTTTCTATCAGTCTCAAAGAAATGGCAGCTGGTGAGAAGATTTATGAGATACAGACACATACTTGATGCATGACAAGTTCTTAAAGCTGGTTTATCCCTTTAAACACAGTACAGTATCTTCATGTATGTTACATTAATCTATTTTTGCTTATCAATTCCAAAGAGAAAATTGGTTTAATTTAATTCTTTAAAAAGTGAACATAAAATGAAATTACCAAACAATTCTGAAGACCTACACCGCACATCTGCATCTCTCCCTCTGGCCGCAGCTCTGACCTTGTTCTGTACAGTTGCTTTATTGTGCTCCCTAACATAACCTCATGGACACGCTCCCTCATCTGCAGTGTCCCCGAAGCTCATATACTTCCATGTCTTTCCAGTGCTGACCCGATATCCTGCTTTCCTATTAAATTTCAAGAGCTAACGTTTCAATATCTTTGAGTTTCTGTTCCAGTGTCTCTTCCTTTTCCATCACAGTCTCATACTCATGGTAAGAAATGATGAATGTTTGGAAAAATAATGTTCTTGTTGTTGTGTATGAATTACGGAAGCAAAATTCACTTATACATCTTATACATAAACTGGGTATGTGCATGTTAGTAAAAGGGAAGAATAAAGGACATTCCTCCTCTCCCTTCTCCTTCCTTCTTACCTAGCACTTTTCAGTTTGAAACAGGGTCTACCTAAGTCACTAAATTTGTCCAGGCTGGGCTCAAACTTAGGATTTCTCTTCTTGTCTCAGCTTTCCTGAGTGTTGAGAATAACCCCCCAACACTCTGGAATCCCTAAATAAACGTATCAATAAATTTCGGAATGAATAAATATTTTCCATGGTATCTCTGTAAATTGTGTCAAGATTGTTTTTTATTTAGGGATATAAAATATCTATTCTCAATTATGATGTGAATATGAAGATAAAATAAGTGTCAGGTTTTTATCAGAATTAAACTACAATTCTTTTGTCTTTTTAAGAAACTTAGAGGACATGCACATTCAATGTCCCAAAATAATATACCAAGGCACACAATCTCAAAGACTGGCTGTAAAGGTGAAGTCAGGAAGCTAAATACTGTAACCAGGTGTCTGGTTAGAATGTAGTTGATGATGGTGGATTGAGGTTTTCGCTGGGAATGGCAAATGGAACTGTTAAACAGCTTAGACTATGACGCTTGCTTGAATGCAACGTAACCTGTGGGAAACTTCGACTGTCTGTGTATTGGTAGGAATCCTAAAATTTAAAGTCCTTACTGTGAAATCTTAAGTTGATTAAAAATTTTGGTAACTTCTAATTAAAACTTTGGCATTATTCACAGTAAGCATGATGGGCTTTGTAAAGTACATATCAGACTTACTGTTTTGAAGCTGAAATACCTATTTTTTTTTTAATCTACAGAGCATAAAACAACACAGAAGTATGACCTGCTATTTTGGGGAATGGAGGCTGGCAGTTGTTGCTATTTTCCTTTCTAAATGACCTTAAAACAATTCAAGTAAATAGTACTCTTTTCAAAGACTTATTTACCTGACAACTCGTCTTTATTTGAAAAAAAAAGTTAATATAATCATCAAAATGATAATGAGCAACAGAAAAATGTGCAAATGTGCTGAAAACTATTTGGGGAGTTATTTGACTTTTTTGTTTCTCTCCTCTTCACATTTAGAGGGAAATGGAACACATTAGTCAATTAACTTTGATCCTGTTAAAGAAAACTTTAAAAGAATTTATTTCTTTATATTTATGAAACTATGTAATGGCATTTTCACAGTATAATGCTTATGCACATAATTAATCAATTGAACTTTTATATGTGTATGTAAACTAAATGTCCGCATTTATTCAATGTATATTTATTGAGCACCTATTGTGTGACCAACGATTGTCTGAAGATGCTGCAGCCAAGAAGAAACAAGAGGTGATGTAAGGAGTATACCTGATGATGTTTAGATTTATAGTCAGTGAAGGTCTGTTGAACTGGTGATCTCTGAGCTAAAATGTGAGTAACGCAAAAGAACCATCCACATTGGGACCTTCACACAGACTGTTCCAAGTTGAGGCAGTGAAGATTTGTTCCAGAATTTGTAGTTATAGAGGTTTTATGGATCACTCTTTAAGAGTGTATCAGGAGGCTCCTGAGAACTGTCATTTCATAATGGGTGTCTATTTTTTAATCGGATTGAATATTCATTTATTTAGTTTGGATAATGGAGTTCAATTGGTGGAAAACATGATGATCCCAAACTGTGAATAAAATCTTTCACTAAAGCAAGATTTACAAGGCAGGAATGAAACAAAAAACCAGGAGTTTAGGAGGAAAGGCAATAGTACTATGAGAAGAAATGAAATGTCAAGCAGGAGGCGTGTGTTGGACCCTGTGCAGAAAGAAGATTAGGTCCAATTCAAGTATTTATTTTGTATCTTGAGTGTAGAGTTCAGACACTTCAGGCTGTCAAGCAGGGGTAACATGATTTATTTTTATTTTTCTGTACAGCGAACTAATTTGGGAAGAGCCCAAGATAAAGTGAAGAGATCTGTTGGGGACCATTGCAATAGTAATTAATGGTGGGCACTGGTGGTGGTTTGACTAGGTCAAGGTAGCAAAAGGAGAGAGACTGGGATAATATGGAAGGTGTTTGAAGGGGAAACAGATGAGACTTATTCAAGAATTAAATATTGGGAGTAGTGATAAAGCAAAGAGGTTGTTAATCAAAGGCAGAGAAAAATTGTGTGTGCATGTGTGCGTGTGCGCACGTGCATGTAATTGTTAATTTATATTCTAATGCTCCTGTATAGCTAAAACTCATAATGTAAAACTTTGCTGTATCTTAGCTAAATAATTTTGAGGGCAAAATATATTAGCATACCCAACTGAAGTACGTCTATTCCTTTGTTAGTGGTCCCAGTGAAATATAATTATTATTGAACATTGTTAAAGCAGGAAAATAAATGTATTAAAAGTTTAATGCAGCAATTCTTAATCTCTTCAATATTCTCGTGTGTCATTAACTACCATGTTTTAACAATTCATAATCCCTAGGAAGTTGACAAAGTTTGAAGGTTCCTAAATCTTCCATTGAAAACATGAAGCAGTTAAATAATAGTTGTGTTACACAAGTAAACATCATATAAATAAATCTTTTAAAATATGGCTTCATATTAACATCAGTGGCAGTTTGCAAAACACTTCTCCATCAGTTGCATTTTCTTTGTAACAGTCGTATGAACTGTCAGGGTGATCACTACTATTTCTCATCCATTAAGAATGCTGAGATTTAGGTTAAATGACTTGCTCAAAATTGAACAAATAAAACAAAGAGTCTGACCCAAAGTTCATGACTTCCAGCTCTCAATTAAAGTTCCTTTCCTATTACAGGGATTAAACATGTGCACACACAAAATATTAAAATAGAATTTAATTTATAAGTTAATTTATTACACTTCCTGGGAATCTTAAACATACAGTTCATATTAATACCACTAGATGACAGTGACATTTTAGGATGAAATAGACATCTAAAAATATTTGAAGGAGTTATATAGAAATAATTCCAATAAATATTTCTTCTTTAGAAAAATATAACAATTAGAGGTAGAACTGTTATCTTGTCTAGAAGATTGAAATAAAGAGACATCATGGCAAATGTTCACACAACCTGGAGGAATCACAGTGTTATTCCAACACTGGTTTTTTCCTTCCAGAGAATTTTTCAAAACAATAGCCAGAGAAAGACATTGTAAAATAAATTTTGTAATCAGAGTAATGTCAATCAATTCCTCCTGTCAATAAATGTCCCTCCCATGGAATTAGTCACATGGATTTTAGAGTGTAATTTTAGAAACAGACTTATTCTCTGATATGTGCACAGTTGAAGAGCAAACTCCAAGCCTTCAAGGTCTACTCGCCATATGCATGAACATTGGTATTGCTTGTGAGGCCCGAGCTTCTCTCCTCTGCACTGAGTAAAACCTTTTCTCCAACTAATCAGAAGGTCATTGAGAAGAATGATGTCCATGGTACAGTTAGTATATGAAAATGCTGAATAGAGAACCTTTTTTAAGGAGTGCTCATGGGAAACAAATTTCTGTCTATAAAGGAAGTACTTCACTTTACCATATTTTCCCCTCAGACAACAGCTTTTTTGACTACTTTTAGTCTAATCTTGTACACTGAGTCAACTAGTAATTTAGATTTGCTAAAACCTCTCTAGGTTTATCTGTTTACCAGCCTAATATAATGATATCACCAGATTTTTTTAAGCAAATGGTGATAAAATGATCTTTATTTGGAGATAATATGTCTCACAAATGAGAATAAGTCAAAAATTAAGATACTTATAGTTTCAGTTTGGGTGACAGTGTCCCTGAAGCCTTGATGTGCTTATAGACAGGGCTTTTGGAAGGAGACTGGATCACAGGACACATGGCTGAGTTGTGTTTGGAGATGGGATCTGGTTAGAGGTGGGTCACTGGGGTGAGACTCAGAAGGGTGCCTCTCCCTCCACGACTGCCCTCTTGCGTCTCTCTCTGCTTTCTGGTCGGCATGACTTGAGTGTCTTTCCTTTCCTCAGACCCATCCATCAATGTGCTCTGTCTGGAGTTGGCAGCCATGCAAGGACAGATACTTCTGAAACTGTGAGCTAAAGTTAACCCCTCCTTTAAGTAGGGAGTGTTGGGATTGTGTTTCAGTGTTAAGAAAAATAACAAAGACACCTACCGTCTTATTGATTGATTTGTTATTTCATGATATTATGTTCTATATATTTGCTTACACAGGTATTTTTAAGTGTTAATTAAAATTCTGCATCCTTTGTTTGGTTTGATAGATACAACAGAGGTGGGAGAGCAAGTATATTCTCTAATGGATGAAACTTCCCTCAAGAATGAACGTCAAATTGCTGCCCTGCATCAATGCTGGCAGGTGATCGAACTGTTTCACTACAGCTGAGTTTACACTTCACCCCCAAGTGAGATACCTTGGTGTTTCCTTGTGTGTAGATCCACAAACAACTTCATTAATAGCATGTGTTAGTCTCATTCAGAGATCAGTGGAGACTACAGAAACCTGTGTGACCCTTAATCCTTCCTGTTGGCTACTTCTGGGTAGAGCATTTACAAAGAGCTTTTCTCCCTCTGGGAAGAAAAGGTTCTAAGCATGAGATATTATAGGGCTTTAACTGGCTGTGTTCTGGGGTGGCCACATCATTATCTAGGCTTTCTGTGATGAAATTTTTGGTCACAAGTAATGGTTCTCAAGACATGAACTTAATCATCAATTTAAAAAAAAAATTTTGTTATTGTTTTTACAAAGGAAATTTCCCATGAGACATGAAAGATTTGGCCTAAACCTTATGCTTTCTTTGTACAGTGCTCTCTTGATTGATAGAAAACTGTTTGCTGTGGGGATGTAGTTAACTCCCACAGGATGCCAGTGAGGACCAGAGATTGGAGCTGGAGTCTCGCCTAGAACTTCAGCTGAGAGATTTCTTAAGTCACTGAACTACTGAGAACTGTAGGAGGAAATAGTCTGATTATTAAGACCGCAGTAACCAGGGCCGAGCAGAGCCAGACCAGTGATGCCCCAAGAAATGCGGCAGGCAGTCTTGGTGCCTACTGCAGTGCTTCTCAAGTGTTCTCCTCTTGCATTTGAATGTAAAACTCTAACTCTATTAGCTTTCTCCCTACGTCAGTTATACCTTAATCCTGTTTAGGGATAAACCAAGAGCAAAGCTTTGATTTCTGTAAAATTTTGTTGTCATGTTTTAGTCAGGCTTTTATAGCAAAATGCCACAGCCTACCTTATAAAACAGAAATTTATTTCTTACGGTTCTGAAAGCTGGGCCATCCCAGCGGAAGGCACCAGCAGGTGGCACATCTAGCTAGGGTTCCCTCACTGGGGCTGACAGTGACTTCTTACATGCTCACCTCGTAGAAGGAGCAAGGGAGACCAGCGAGGTTTCCTTCATAAAAGACAGATCCCAATTGTGAAAGTTGCACTTTTGTGAATTATCTCATCACCTTCCAAATGTGCAAGCCCCTAATACTGTCCCTTTGGGGGCTATATAAATCATATAAACTTGGAGGGAACACGAACACTCAGAACTACAGATGTATTTTTGTTGTTTTGTCTTGTTTTCCTCTTTCTGTTTCTATTCACTAGAGGGAGATAAGAAGGGGAAATTCTCTGCTGACTCAGCTTGTTTGGCTGATAAAATAATGAAGCTAACATTGATGACAGGAATCGTCTGTGATTCCTGGACTCTTAGACTGAGCAGTAATAGGGATGCAGGTAGGAAGGACATTTCACAGGGATATCTAGCTCCATGGCAACGCTCACTTGAGGGATGGCTTGGTCTAACTTCATTTTCATTTGTCCAAGTGCGCTTAGGGCAGATACAACAATGGCCAGACTCTGTCTTGAAAGCGCCTCTAAAGAGAGCCCCATTACCCCACCCCTATATTTATGGGATATCTACTCCCTTTGTCTCTGTACTCATGGACCACTGTCTTAACAGATTAATTTAATATTTTAATAATTATTTTAGCAACTAATACACTTTAGTTATATTCACCTCCTTAGCTTTCAATACTTGCTTAAATGTTTACTGAAATATGTTGCCTGTCATCATTTTAGGAAATTTAAAAGAAAAATATTTACAGTGTGTGTATGTTTTGATTACTGAAATAACTTCCTACTTTTAAAGTTTCAAACCAATGTTCTGTTTGCACACGGTACTTCTATAGGAGTCTCGAACTATAAGATAAGTCAATTTTTTTTTTTTTTGTACCAGGGATTGAACTCAGAACCTTGCAATTGCCAGGCAAGCTCTTATGCTGCTGAGTTGTGTCCCCGGAAGGATAAGTCACTTTAAAGTGCTTTGAGATAACAGGATTGCTGAGAGGGATATCTGGTGTGCTAAGACTTAACTCCAAAGACCCTCTCTATATAAACACAGGCACGTTTTTTTTTTTCCCAAGTTTGGGAAATTTTGGCATAGTGAATTGAACTTTTCTAACTCATCAGATTAAGAAATAAAGGAATGAGTAATAAACCCTATGAGATGTCATTTTTCTTCTTTTATTTCCCTTTCATGACCTCTATGCTTCCTTTCTGATTTTGCTCATCTCCCCCTTTACTTGTAACCTCATATCTTCAGCCAAATAGTGTTTTCTATTACCATGTAACTCTTTAAAAAATGGAAGGATGTTTTAGAGTTCACTTACATTTTCATCTCTCCTACATTTTCAGGAAATTTATACATATAAAAGACTTCCATAAACTGACAAAAGGTAATAATATTATAGCAAGCATATATACTATTCCAGTTTGAAACTTGGCTACCTTGTGTTCAAAAGTTAATGTTAAAACTATATGTACAGTTCAGTTTGTGTGGTTGAGCTAAACATCACCAGCAGTATTTTTCCCCCTAAATATCTTTCACATGATTCAACTGTAGGAGGGACTTTTGTCCAATTCAGTGTCAATATACTCATGTCAATATACTAGGGATAATATACCTGAGTCCACTCAAAGTTGTGTTATCATAGAACTTCTTTTCCCTGAGGAAAGTTGCTAAATTTATTTCATCGATTCCAGGACACTTGTGTGAGCATACTAGAGATTTTGTGCTCAGGGCCTTTTATAATCTAAAATTTGGTATTTATGCTAAATGCAGTACAGTGGTACTTCAGTTTACGGACTTAATTCACTTTACAATTTTGGGGAGACAGCTGCCTTTGTGTTTTGTGTGTTCGTGTTTGCTGCCCAATGCAGAGTCTGCGAATGGAAGCAAACTTTTGCCAGACACTTTTGTTTCTCACTGAATTGTTTGCAACAGAAGCATTTGTGAACTTCATTTAAAGTTATACTTAGTTGAAAAATTGCTATACTTATTTAAAAAGTTATAGTCATATTTCATAAAAATAAAGCCTGAAATATATAAAGCTATATACTATTCTGACAATAGACATGTATCAAGTGTCTATGAGATTTGTCTGAACAGTAGGGCTTTATTCATAGTATGAAGGACTTTATTTAGAATAATTTGGTAATAGTATTGGTTTTTTTCCTTTTGCTGGGGTAAAATACTGATAGATATCCACGACTTAAAAGAAGAGAGGTATATTTGGTTCATGAATTCAAGTAACATTTAGTTCATGGTTGGCTGACTCCAAGGCAAGAGAGGCATGGTGGAGGGGCATGAAGGGGAATCCCGCTCGCCCCTTGGCAACCACAAGGCAGAGAGAGGAGAGCTCGCAGACAAGAATTCACCCTTCTAGGTCACACCCCAATGACTTGTCTCTTCCCACAAGGACCCACTTCCCAAAAATGCATTCAGCTAAGAACCCATCGACAGACTCATCCACTTGTGAATGTAGCATCCCCATGATCCAATCTCCTTCCCTAAGACTTTTGGGGGACATTTAGTTCTAAACAATAACAACGATCAAGCAGAGTTCACTTGATAGTTACTTGGTTTTCGCACGAATTTTCTAATGACATGGCTATATAAAGTTAAAAACATGCATATCAAAATTATAGCATGGGATTTTAGCATGGGATCTCTCCCTTCCAAATTTCATTAGATTTATCCATCTATATAGAATGATGCTAAAGACACAGGCCAATTCTGTTCTATGATAGTACTTGTTCTTACATTTCAGTTTCAGATAAATATTTTAATTTCTCAATGTTCAGTATATTTCTGGGTATTTAGAAGGTTTATTACTGCATATATACTGATTGATTTCTTTTAAAAAGACCTATCATTAAAACTTATATTAAAATATATGCAGCATATTTATTTTAAGTTAAGTGATAAAGATGCAAAGATAAGTTAAGTGATAAAGATGCAAAGATAAGTGATAAAGATGCAAAGAGAGGAGAGACTACTGGTTGCACTTAAGTATGAATAAAATCACCAGGTCTTTAAAGGGTGAAAAGGGACATGGGAAGTTTCAGGAGAGAGTTCAACCTATGAGATAGTCAATTTGCGAAGTGCAAAACAGAAAAATGTAAGGAAACAATGAATAGTTTGTTAGATTGTGTTACATGACCAATTCATATTTGTGTGCATAGTGAGACTGACTAGACTGACTTTAAATTATTCTCCAGTAAAGTTCAGTTTTTGGATACAGACATGGAAGAGAAGGATAGTAGGTTTAACTAGAGTTGGGTTTTTGCCAGGAAAATAAGATGGAATAAGAGAAGCAAAAGAAATAATTGTTTATGACAGAGTGATTGTAATGATAGATAATGAGCTCTAAATTGGGTCCACGGAGAAGCGAGAATGTGACAGGGTAGCAGGTAATGCTTAATGGTGAAAAAAATAGTATAGTGTCAGATTAGAAATCTTACACTTTAGAGGTAGACAGAGATATAAATAATTACCTATAAAACAATGTAATATATTGGATTTTTAGGCAAGTTTAGCATCTCATGAGAATAATTAATCCTGTCTGGGGGAAGAGTTAGGAGATATATCTAGTGTACTTGCCACTCTCTAAGAATTATGTCAAATCTTTAGAGCAAGGGTGGCCCTTTTACTACCTAGACTGTAAATAACCTTTAGGATTTGGAGAGCCAGTCACAGGCTCTTGAGAGCTTAAGCATATTTTTCTACAGTCTTACCTTACAACTAGAAACAAAGGCATTATTTTAATCTGGGCACCTGGAGATGCACTTAAACCTTACCAAGTTCTCTCTCTATGATAACAGAGTTAAAGAAATGAGGTCTTGTTGAGCATGAGGTTAAGGATGGAATTTGGAAGGCCAGACAAAATAGCAATAGCATCATGAAGAAAGAACCCATTTGGGAGAAAACTGGCACTGGAAATGAGAGCTATGAAGTGATTATAAAGCACATTGCAGAAACAGGTAGAAATGCAGAGCTAAGCAGAGACTGGGAGATCAAGGTACGATGTATACATGCACCAAAAAGAATATATTATGTATTGGAAACATACACTAATAAAATTCTACTCTACTTTTAATGTTTTACTTTAATTTAGGTGCCAATACAGCTAAGCATAATACCCTGACCTTTGGTAAAACATTCTTCCAAGTGTTTCTGTTAGGGTATCTCTTAGGTGATATTAACCTGTGAATCAGTTGACTTAGAGCAAATCTGATTTTTGTCTACAATGTGAGTGTGCCTCATCCAATCAAGTCGAAGACTTAATAGTAAAACTATGGTCCTCAGAAAAAGGGGGAATTCTTTGAGCTCTGTCTGCAACTCTTTACTGGGCTTCCAGTTGATTGACCTTCCCTAGACATAAGACTTTCCAAGTTTCAAAACTGTGTTGGTATGCTCCATTCTCCTCCTCCTTCTCCTCCTCCACTTCTTCCTCCTTCTCCTCCTCTACTTCCTCCTCTCTTGCTTCACTTCCTCCTCCTTCTTCTCCCTTCCTCCCCTTTCCCATTCCCCCTCTTCTTTTACCTTTTCCTCTCTCTCCACACATACATGCATACACACACACACACACACACACACACACACACACACATACAGAGAAATACACACACACATACAAAGTCTTTTAATTTTGTTTTTGGAAAACCATGGTAATAAGCTAATTTAAATAGAAAATCATTTTATAGAGCATTACCTGAAATAAGAAAGCTTTATCAAATCAAAGGAACTGATTTTGGATGCTTCATAACCAGGACCAATGATGCCAGCAGGAATTCTGATCTATAACACTTTACAATTCCTAACTACGAAGGGGTCTGAAAGTTTAGATTCCTTTAGGAAGGCAGGATCCAAGTGTTTTCAAGAGGTGAGGAGAGCTGATCTGTAGTATCTGCTCTACATGACGTATGTGGAAGTAACTATCACTGGGCCTGACACTAGTAGAAGCCCACCATAGCCACGGAGCTGTAAACTTCTTGGGAATTGTGGACATATGCTCTCCTCCTTTGCAGCCCTGAGAAGCTCCAAATTTCCCATGTTCGGGTCACAACTTCTTCAGAGCCATCTTCAGGTTCCCCATGCTCTTATTTCCTTCAGAACTCTACTGACATTTTAAACTGCTGTTTCTGCCAAGATAGATTGCCCATTTATTCTTGAAATTATATTTCGGACACTGTTCGAGCAGTGAGGTCCATTCTGCTGTTTTCATGAAGATGTCGGTGTCAGATGTTAAACTTGTTTACTTTGAAAATTTTGGGTCATTTGACTGAGGATGTGTAATAGACTGCTGCCACTGTCATGACATGACGTATCACAGAGACTAATAAAGGTAGCTTCAGCCATTAAAAAAGAATAGAAGACTAACTGTGTATTTCAATTGCTGATTTAGAGATTCAGGATAGAGAGTCTGAATTCTGTCTTAAAATTAGTCAATGTATCATCTTTTGATATTTTTTATAAAGAAATGGAATTTGTTCTATCAACTTATCTGCTACGTTCTTTTGGAGTTGATAAGTTGGTGGGTTCAAAGAAAGCACTGGGAAATTACCAAAAAGGGCTTAAGAGTATTATAATGTCTACAGCTAACTTAACTGGGTCCTCTGCTGCATGCTAGACACTGACCTAGATATTTCACATTGTAATTGGTTTTTGTTCTTACCACAGCTCTGTGGTGTGGTAAGAGCTCCACTAGGTAAATAAAGGGGAGCACTTGTAAGTTAATACACTGCCCAAGGCCACACAAAGGGCAGACCATGCTGAGAACACAGACAGTAGGCTCCAGAGTGGTTCTTCATGACCACCACTCTGCTCTTTATTTCTGATGAAACAGCATAACAGAGGATGTTTATTTTTGTTTCCCATGTATATGCTTTTACTTTGTTCGGCGGGATGCGTCAGCATTGGTAAAACATGGGCTTTAAAGATTCCTATGTATAATCCCTGCAGGAACATTCATGTAGTTATCAGCTTTCTGGGATGCAATACCTGGCACCTACAATTTAAAGAAAGAAACTTTTAACTTGGCTCACATTTTTAAGGGATTCCGTCCATGGTTGGGGGTGCTCCAAGGCAGATATAAAGAAGCAAACCTACTCTGTTAATGGCAGCTGGGGGCAACAAGTAGACATAGATATCAAAACCATATCTTCATGACTCATGTGGACACAACTGGAAGTGTGATCTGCCCACCTCCTGTGAGGATCCCAGAGCCAATCATTGTTGCACTCTAACCACCACAACTGGTCATTTGATTGCTTTCTTTTCACTTTTTGCTCACCTTAATTTATTACTTGTTTATAGAAATTAATTTATTTCCACTTGTTTATCGAAATTTGAACGTAATATGCATCATCTTGAGCAGGGAGATCCATGTGACTACCTGAGCACAGGTACTAACTGTGCGTCTTGAGTGGGTGAAGATGCAGGATCTAAGAGTGAAAGAGTGGGAGGAAAATTCTGCATTTTCCTCACAGAGAGCAAACAGAGGGAGTGCAGGGTTTATCTGAGGATAGTCATGCACCTGTCAAGTGAAATAAAGGTTGGGGAGAAAGGCGTGGGTCTTCCAAAATGGATATATCAGAGTCCATTTATCAAATAATTGTGGCAACTTCTGCTACCTGGGAAGAAGAACCTCATTTAAAATTGGTTTATTTTAGAAGCAAGTGTTCAGAAAAATTTCAGTCACCATTGGAATTACATAGCTTTTTTTTTTTTTAAGGAAAAATGTCTCAGGAGACAGCTTCAGTCTGCATCTAAATCTTCATAGGAATTAAATACACATTGTATACTTATTCTTGTTTTAGGTACAGTGAAATCTATAAAAGACATTTAAATTCTCAACAATGATTAAAAACTGGACTGAAATTATACTAACAGAAGTGTACCATTTTTGCAGAAAGGATCTCATGTTTTCAGCTCCAGTACTAATGGTTTTCAAAACAAAAGCCCGTATGACTAAAAATGAGAGGAGATACTATTTAAATTTTTCTCCATCCCCTTTGTCCTGGGTGATTAATTATCTGTCGTTTTCTTTCAAAAGTTTACTTCCTTTTGATATTCCCAGCAGAAAGAGCTGAACAATGAGAAGAGCAGAAGTTTCCCAAGATGGCCCTGCGGAATCGCCATGTGCAAATTATATGGTTGTTTGAATTAGTTGGGCATTCTTTGTGTTTTCTGAAAAGATGGGTGAGAATGAGGAAGAACGGCAATTCATAACTGTGAATTCACTGCTTTCAATATTGCACATAACCTGGAAACTGAAGTTTTAGAAGTGTATTATCAAGAGAGAGACTTTGGTGTGGAAGATGAAAGGAAACAGTTATCTCCAGAGAGAATTCTCATTGTGCTGGCTGGCCGGAATGGAGCCAGATACATCCAGGCATGCTGAATAATAAATATATTGGGCACTGGCCAAACCTTCTGGCTGAATTTTCATACCTCTGGGAGAAATGGTCTCTTGTGTATAGGCTTCTGTTCTTTCTGGAGTTCAAACACCTCCTTTATCTGTTATCTGTCCTTCAGCAAGAAGTATGCCTGTTAGTTGCAAAATATGTACAATAATATTATAGGGAAAATATTCCAAGGAAAGATAATTGAAATGGAATTTTACTCTTCTAACAAAAATTACCGAATATTTTGAAGTGAATCTAGGGAGATTCCACATATTCACCATTATAATATTGAACTCTTATTAAGTAAAATTTTATACTTTCAGAAAACAGTAGGGAAGAATTGGCTTGTCCCATTTTAACTGAAATAAAACTGAGCTGAAGAGGTCAGGTGCCTTGCCCAAGAGTAAAATAAAATAAATCTGAATATGTGGGCTTTCTGGCTCAGTGTTATCAATATGACTACTGTGTCCCTGTTAGTGCTTAGTTTCAGTGCTTAGGGACTCCGAGGTACCATGAATTTCCACCCAGGAGGGTCACTGTTCCATGCGAGCCTGGTGAGTTGTGCAGGGGCTGACAAGCTGAATGATTAACTCCGGAAGGGCTCAATACGAAGGGCACGTCCTACTGACACGAAACTGAATGAAGCCTGATACTCTATGATAAGCCACAGTACTCTGGGCATCAAAGCTAAAATTGAAGGCTCGCCTCCGTTTTTATTTTCTCTCCTCCCCCTTTTCTCCCTGGTCTTCACCAGGACAGAATGCTGGTACCGCTTTCATCTGACGGGCTTTCTGCTGAGCCTCTGACCTCTGAGGTCTGTAACCCTAGCCAAGTAACTTGCACATTCTGGTCTTTGCATGCTTCTGCATGAAAACTGAAGCAACCCTGTCTGTCCTCTCAGGGTATTGCTGTGGTACAGGTGGTCAAATCTGCTGCTGAAAGTGCACATGGGTTTTGAATACCATCAAACCCCATGGGTGTGTGAGTACATTAGCTATCGTAATGATGATACTTCTCTCTTATGGATGTCCAGTCTAAGCAAAAATTTTATTTCCCATCCCTCTTCTCACCCCAACTGCTTTCTTTATATACAACAGAGTGGGAATCTGCATGTAGCTGGAGCTGATCAGAAATGGTTTGATTATGCCACTGTTTTTTGAGAGCATATCCTCTCCCCAGTAAAGTAGACTCCTGAAGTAGTGTCTACTTATTTTTATTGCTGCTGTTATTATTCATCTTGTTACTTTTTGAACCACTAATGAAATAAGGAAAATTTTAATCGAGTGCTATTACATTGATTTCTTTATATTTTCATCTCATGTATGTTTGTATATTTATGTAATTTTAATTGATGATTTTGTTACTGTGAATGTTTCGCCGTAACATCATTTCAGAAACGTGTGGGGATGTTGTTGTATAACGAATGTGTAGGTGGAAATTGATCTAAGGTCTGTTCTGCATATTCGGGACTTTTAACTACGTGTACAGAGGAGTGTTTGGTTAAGAGGGTTTGTTACACATCGCTTCAGGAGTGGAACTAAATTTCTCTCTTTACACCTGACTTTTTATTACTTCCTAGCATATTTAGTATTACTTTGGTCAGAGTTTATCTGTTGGGTGCAGAGTGGTACTGAATTGTGGGGAAACAGGAAAACACATAAGAATGATTAAAAGAGCCAATGATGTAAATGTCATTCAAAAATGTCATTCAGGCTAGGCTTGATGGGCAGACAAATTTTCAAACCAAAGGTTTGGAAAAGACTGCATTGATATGTAAGTCTGAAATTTTGGTTGTATACATATATATAAGATTTTCCAATTAGTTCTTTTATCTTTACCTTTCCAAAACTTTTTGAAGAAAATTATCCTCACAATAAAAATCTGACATTAGCTAGATGCATGTCTATAATCCCAGTACTTGGGAGGTTGAGGTAGGAGGATCATTCCGAGTTCAAGGCCAGCCTAGGTTACATAGTGAGAGCCTGTCTCAGAAAACAAATAAACAAACCTACAACAACAAAAAACCCATGGGATACCATTATCTGGACACCTTATGGGGCATTATAAATACCTAGGAATAACATATTTAAACTGGGACAGTTTTTCCCAAACCAAGGAAAAGGTGACCCTTTGAAATGTAGCCATTTCAGTGGCATCTACACAGAAAATACAACTACTACCCACCTCAGTTAAGATAGTTTCAACTGAATTTTGTCCAGTGCACCTAACTCTTGTACTTAAACTGGTCACCTATCAAAATGGATTTGTACAAGTGTCTGACCCTGGTAAGTATGTATTAATTAAAGTACTGCCAGGGACATTGCAAAATCCTGAGTCAACAACCTGAGAGACGTTATAGGACAGCAAGAGAGGTCCCTTTTGTAAGAACTGGGTTTGTGTACCCATTTCCCCACTTACAGTTGTGTGATTTTGGCTTGATATACTCTCTGAAAGCCAACTTTCTCATCTATGAAATGAAGGTGCCTGACTCAGAGCTTGCATGCTAATTAAATGAAATAAGGCAGGAAAGGGACTTAGCAGAGCGTCTGGTGCCTCTTCAGTGGAGGGAACACGTTAGCTTGGAGGTAGGCAGTGGTTACGGGCCTAAGAGTCCTCCCTTGTTCCAGGGAGGGCATTGAGAATGCAAGACCTGACTCTTCTCTCCACAGGCCATTTCCCAGGTTGTGTGTGTGAAAAACAGCCTTGGCGGAGAAGTAAGCTCTGGCTTTCACCACAAAGCACAGGCTTGTTTACTGCTTGCTGGAAAATGCAAGGTTGCTCCAGGGCTCCTCAGCTGCAGGACCAGCGCAGCCTGTGCATGCAGCGTTCATTCCAGCCCTGCTTCTCACCACCGTGGACCCTGGGCTTCTGGGGGGACCAAAACACACACACTGATGCTCTTGCCACTACGCTGTGAGGAATAAATTCTGTTGTCTCTGGCCCATAAACCTTGAGTCTCCTGATTATGCTTTTGAAACAGTAATAGGCCAATTTAATTCATTTGAAAGGAGGTAAAATCA
Source organism: Cuniculus paca (assembly GCA_004365215.1). NCBI lineage: Eukaryota > Metazoa > Chordata > Mammalia > Rodentia > Cuniculidae > Cuniculus > Cuniculus paca. The sequence continues at coordinate 17,420 of RJWT010018343.1, forward strand.
GTTCAAGACTCAGAAATTGGCTGAAAAGGAAAGAATGCTAAAAGAGGTCAAGAGATGGGACTTTCTTCCAGAGGAAGGATTAGGAGGCTCAAAGTTGGATTCAGATGTAGAGGACTCCATGGTATCTGGCAGTGAGTACTCCTCGCCAAGTGATGACCAGGATAGCAAAGGCAGTACAAGGGTCCTTCCTTACTGTGGTGGACTGACAACAGGTGGGCGACTTGTAATGCCAGGTGCACTGAATCAGCGTGCTGCCAAGTGCGGAGGGCCCACCTGGGGACTGCTGGCAGCATGAAAAGGAGAACTGGAGAGGAGGCGTTGTTGGTTCTCCTGGTGCTGTTGGTTCTCCTGGAGGAGCTTGTTGAACTTCTTTCCTCATATAAACTCAGCTGTTCTCATCATCCAAAGAGCTCGGGACCTCACTGTCACTGAGGATGGCTGTGGTGCTTTTCAGGGGAGCCCTGGTCCTTATTTTGAGCATTGCTTCCTGGCTCCAGTGCAGAACCCTCAACCTACTGGCACAGATCCTTCATCCTGCTGGCACAGACTTTCTAGCTTCCACTGATACCTTGGGGCCTTCCCAGCCCAGATCCGTGAAAAAGACTTGCATGAGTCATTGTCATGGGCTCTAGGTCTTCAGCTGGACTCATGCAAGGATATTGCCATGGGATCCAGGCCCTCAGCCAGATTCTTTGGGGGTCTTTAGCGTGTGGACAGATTTCTTGCACATTTTATGTTTGACTCTCTGGGTGACTAATATAAAATAATTCTATAAATTATATGTCCTGGATTAAATTGTTTCCCTTGCAAACCCTGACTACAACACTATTGCTACTGATGAGGTCAGTTGGTGAGGGGAACAAACTCCCCAAACAGCACTTTCACTCTCACTCACTCTCCCCTAGGCAAGAGAAGAAAAGACATTATCATGATAACCTAACCAGTCAATACGTCCTGCATTCCCAGCTGTGTGTCTATGATTATAGAGGCCAGGACTCCATAAAACTAAAAAACACAAAGGTTGTGTCAACAGTGATATTTGCTATTTGACCAAGAAGTCTGGGTGGAGCAAAAATATTGAAAGTTTGTCTCATTGATTTTTCAAAGAAGCTGCTGCATGAAACCTCAGTCCAACCTGGCTGGGGGTAAAGACAGAGAACCTGGTTCGGGGTGACTAATGCAGACCCGGGCTCTGGGGCAGGAGCCATGGAGCAGTATGTGGGTTACAAATTGGGGTTCTTTGGCTCAGGTCCTCTGATGCTGGGGGTGCACAGGAAGGAAGCAATGCTGTACTTTACTGTAAAAAGTAACAGAGATAAGTCAACTTGCAGAGAGGAAAGGTTTCTTTTGACTTACAGTTCTAGGGGTCTCAGTCCATGATTGAGTGGACCCATTGTTTTAAGGTCATGTGGGGATAACAGATCACAGCGATAGTGTTGGATGTAGCAGGAGCATTCACCTTGTATCCAGGATGAGGAAGAAAGACAGAGAGAGAGAGAGAGA
>RJWT010018344.1:0-18908 GCA_004365215.1 Cuniculus paca
TCTGCAGGTACTGTGAATTTCACCTCCATCCATTTCTCCTCTCTCCATCTTCATAGCTACCACCTTGGTGAAGATCCCATTACGTGGTATGAATTGGTTTTACTGACTCTGGGCTGCTTTTCCTCTAGAGCATCTTGCAAATTGCCACCTACAACTCCAGTTATTAAATAAATATTTTAAAAATTCAGATCTGGCCAATCTTGTTTAACATTTTCCAAGGATTTCTGCTGGGCTGTAACCATGACCTTATTGGATGTTAGCTGCAGCTGTGGTCCAGGGAGCCTTTTTTCTTCTTTACTTTGACCTAGCCAGGAGGGCCTCACAGGCATCTTACATAATAGAGGCAGTTTTCTGAGAGAGGGCACTCAGTGTCCATATGTGACAAGCTTCCCCTGGCTTCATGTTTCCTGATGCTATTGACCAAACCCAGAGTTAACCATGAAAGTTATTAGTTGGGACTTTCCAGAGAAACAGAACCAATGGAAATGAGCATTTGCATTTGTAAAAATATTTGCTATGAAGAATTGACACCTGCAGGTATGGAAGCTAAGTCCCTAGACTTGCAGGGCAAGATAGCAAACTGAGACCCAGTCTGATTCTGAAGCCCAAGAACCAGGATTGCTGAGGAGTAAGTTCAGTCTGAGTCTGAAAGCTGGCAAGCTCAAGGAAAAGCCAGTGTTTCCAGTGGAGTCCTAAGGCAGGACAAAACTGATATCCCAACTTGAAGGCCTTCAGACAGGAAGAATTCTCTCTTCCTCAGGTGAGGGTCAGTCTTCTTGTTTTATTCAGAATTTCAACTGGCTGGATTAGGATCACACATAATAATGAACAGCAATCTTTTTTCCTTAGCCTGTTGATCCAAATATTAATTTCAACTGAATCACCCTCATAGAAACACCCAGACCAAGTATCTGGGCACCCTCTGACCCAGACATATTAAAATTAACCATCACAAATGGGGAATACACAAGGCTGTGGATCTTGGGAAGGGTGAGTCACTGAGGCCATTAATATAACAATTTACCACAGGAAGACTCCTTTTGGTTATAGTGTAGTACTTTCTTCCCTTAAATCTTATTCATCCCTGCATCTCCAATGCCTAGTGTGATCTCTGATTCATAGCAGGTGATTACTAATGTTTGTTGAAATAGTAAATGAATGAAAACTTAGGTTTCTGACCTCAATATTAAATGAACATAGTTTCCTTAGTTTGAGTAGCATATCTGTAAAATATTTCATGGAGTTATCTTAAATTGTAACTTACTGTCTTTAGGATATGAATTTCCTTTTTTTTTTTTTATATTGAGGGATTGTTCAGCGTTTGAAGTGCAAACCTGACAAAATGTTGGAAAATGCCCATTGAACTTCAGAATTTTTTAACTTGCATTTTTTGCTTAAGTATTGATGAGAAGAAAAAGCTATCAAAAGGCAATTTTTGTTTTGTTAGCTGCACATATTACTTTTTAAAATATTTTTTGCAGTGTAGGAGATTGACCCAAGGCCTCAATCATGCTAAACAAGTGCTCTACCACTGAGTGACACCCTCAGCCCAACTGCATATTTAGGATTGATATTCCTCAGCTGATTGCTAACTTTACAGTTGATCTGCAGGGCGATTTATAATGAGTTACAATTCAAGAGGAAGAGAAATAATACAGAGCACTAAGGAATCAGTTGTCTTTGCTCTATTTCCTATTCAACCATTGGGAGCATGCCTGTCTTGTGCAGAACTATGCTGGGAGATGTAATCTCTGCAGAGGTTGTGGGGCTGCTCTTCTTGCTCATGACAAATTGATATCATTGCTATGTGAAAGTACATAATTTTAAATGTGCAGATTATGAACTGTTTTGTAGGGTGGGATAGATACCTTTCAGAAAGCAGTTGGTACACTGGTCGTTCTCTGTCGTTTCAAATACCTGGCTGGTCCCTCCCCATTTCTTGTGCAAAACAGGAAGCTTTGTAGCATTAACATGGGGTATAAATGTTTAAAACATGAGAATTTCATACTTGAAAATGATATTCTTTGTGGAGGAGAGCGATTTTAGATTTCTAGATATTAAGCTGTATCATGACTCATTTGTTCTTAAACAAATCGTTCTCTGGTTACTAAAATTAATCATAAAAGACCAGAAAAGCTTGAAAAAGAAGAGTTCATACAGCACTTCTTAAAATTAGAAAGGCAAGGCTGCTCTCTTTTGCGTTTGCTAAATTTGAATGATGCACCAGGATTAAAGCAATTCATTTTAACCATTTTTGTCACTAAGAATTGATCATCTAGAATTAGTATACAGAGGCAAAAGTGGGGAAGAAAAATGGTAAGTTGAAATTTTAAAAGGAATTACATATTTAAATGGAGCATACCTTGTTCACAAGTCCATGTACCCTCTGTTGATTTGGACTTGTGCCTTCAGGCTAGATCCTATTCTCATGCAGTAAAGTCCTGTGTATCCAGGACCAAGAAGTGGGGGAGTCCAATAAAGTAGGACTCTGGAGAAGTGTGCAGTTTTCCAAATAGTCTTCTGACATGCTGGTTTCTGCCCTTTCCCCAGTAGTTCCTCTTCTACACAGCAGCCTGTATGGTCCTTTGCTTATATCAGGAGATCCAATCACTGCATGACTCTATCTAAACCTTTCAGTGCCTCCCTTAACCATCAGAGTAAACTTCTTACCTTGGTCAATAAGGCCATCATGATTGTGATCTGGCTTCTGCCCATTCACTGACCAGAACATGCTAAGCTCATTTGCACTTCAGGGCTGTTGCCCTGGTGGATTTTCTGCATAGAACTTATCCCCAGATATTATTCTCATTTACATCATCCAGGCCTCTGCAGAGATGACACCTATTTAGAGATAGGTCACCCTTCTCTTGTTATTATCTGTGGTCTGTCTTCCCTTATGTACTTCATAACCTTTATCACCATCTAACATCATATCACTTGTGACTCAACTACTATCTTTCCATCAACATGTAAGCACCATGTGAGCCAGGTACATTGTCTTACTCTTCCATTCAACCTAAAGCACATAGAAGGTGCTTAATACCTATTTGTTACCTGGATGGATGAATACATACTACTTCTACAAAGGAGCTACAAAAACCTTACAGAATTTTGTTTCTTTCCAATAATAAAAATAAAAGAAAATGTCCCAGCATCAATAGAGATTTTTTTCTTTTCTGACAATGATACCACACTATATAGTAATAAACTGGTCATGCCTTATTAATTGGATTACATTGATTGGATTTATCTTCCAAATAAAAAGTATATACCTCATAATCTTAATCTTTAGAATATAAACTTTTTAAAAGTAATTTTAAAATGAAATATATTTTATCAAGCTTACTCAACTAGAATACCTAATTAGCAGATTCCAACTGTTACCCATTCTGGATTCATTAGATAAGTTGAGTTAAAACCTTTGGAATAATATATAACTAATAGGATTTTAACATTGAAAATTATGGCTGCTTGTTGACTTGGGAGTAGCGTCCTTTTCCTTAGATTTCCCTTTGCAGTCATCAGTTTCTCCTACTAACACTCTGATTGAACAAAAGAGAGTTATTAAATCAATTGAGAATAATGGCTAGGCAAATGCTTACATGATACCAGGAGCAAAAGCTTAATATAAAGTTATTGCTATGATTATATGGTAGAATTTATATGTGGGAACAGGGATTAAAAGGGAACCTAAGAAATTGAAATTATTTGATAATTGGATTTTTAAGATGAGTTGACTTAGGGAAATTTTGTTTTTGGATTTAATCTTATTAAGACAATACAATTTTGAAAACTTCAAAAATCCTCACTGAAGTATTTTCAACTTTCATCCATGTAATTCTTTTGGCATATAATAAGATGCTATCATCTCCCACAATGCCATCTGAATTGAGCATGCCTGCCCATATGGAGTTTCTTTTTTGCCCAGCAACGTGGTGATAGAGCTGTCTAGACTGCCACATACAAAGTATATTAGCTTAGGATTGCATTCAAGCATGAGTAATAGAAAATCATGGCTAAGCAAGGGCTAAACTAAATAGGGGGTTTGTTCTCTTCATTTAACAAAGTGTGGAGAACTGGGCGGACGAGGGCTGCTATGGCAGCTCCAGGATTCCGTGGTGGACCTAGCCTCCTGCATTTCAGTTCAGCTATCTTACCTTAACTTTCATTCTAGTCTTTGTTGGCTGATGGTGTTAGGATGGCTGCTCTGTGAACATCTTCTCTTATGTCCCAAGTAGTGGGAAGGCCAGAGGTGAAGGCCACATCACACATGCCTCTTGAGTGTGCTTCTTTTTAAACTTCTCTTCTAGAAACCTAGTTCAACAACTTCCATTTATAACCTATGGGCCAGAAGTTTTCCACATAGTCACTCCTAGCTGGGAAATGCAGAGTGTTTGTTTGTTCATTCATTTATTCATTTTGCTCATTTTAAATTGGACATATTTCCACCCAGAACAAAATTAAAGTAGTTCAATAATAATGACAAGAGAGTGAGTATTAAATCAGCAACCAACAGTGAAGTCTGTGTTAAAGTTGCTGAGAATAGATTGCTGTGTGGACATGAGCTGCTTTCATGGAGTGGGGGAGCTGTCCCCTGTCCTCTGCATAGTGATATTGCTATGAGTTCACCTCAGTAGTGTGGGAAGGATTCTGTTACATGATGTCATGATGGGCTATGAGATCAGTTGGATTAACAGGGTTTCTTAGTCTAGTGATGACAGAAAACATGAAACAGATGAGGAAGTCTTATGATGGCTTTTTTAATGAGTCTTTTTTCCCTTAAAACATTTTGTTAGGTCTCTCTGCTTAATGATTTTACTTCTACTGGTTTTCGAGGAGCATTTTGTTTTAATAATGAAATAGTTTGAGCTTCAGTAACTGTTTACTCAGTCATAATGGTTTTATTACATAGTAACATAGTAATATTCAGAGGCAATAAAAGGGTGGAGCAAAGCAGGTATAAGAATAAACTTGCTGCTTATTAAAGCAGCTTCAGCAATACACAGTGGGAGCAGAGCCTCTAGCTCAGTGGTGGGAACCTATGACACATGTGCCGCAGCAGGCTACTTGTATCATTGAAAACTCTAGAAGGTTTGCCATCACTGCTGGAGGCTGCAGGAGACAGCCCTGCCCAGACATCAGCCATCTGCAGTATGCTGTGCAGTGATGTCTGCAGACCTCAAGGAGATATTGAGAAACTGGCATGACTGGGGCATCTGGAAGCATGACAGATCAGGAAGCTGTAGCATAGACCCAGAAAACAAGACAGGAATGTTCAGTGGGAAGAAGAGTAAGTCATAGGAGTGTATCAGAACTGCCTTTTCATCAATGAAATGCATTTCCTCTGCAGAGTGGTGGATTTGCCTATGAACTCAGGGACTAGCCCAGATCCAGTGATGAAGAATTGTAAGGTGACAGTGCTTCACATAAACCCCAAGATGCACCTCCAACCATTAGATTTTTCTGATAATGTAGAAGTTCCTGTACAGAGAGCCTGTGAACTATGACAAGAAACAACAGGGTCAATCTGTGTTGTAGGAACTACAATAGCTCCTCATACTCAACTTTGAGATGAGGCTGGAGGAATGCTGTCTTCTCTCTGGATACCCTTCTTCCTGTGCACTTAATTCTAACTCTTTCTGGAGAATCAGTTTGAGTATCTCTTCTCTCAGGAGAGTTCCCTCGTTACCCCATCCTCCTATAGGTTGTTTTTCCACCTCTCCTTACCCACAATTCAGTTTCCCCCTACTTTCTTCCTCTGGTACCACCTTGGAGACATTCATACCACTGTGTTGCACTTATTTCTCTGTCTCTACCCACACACTGTTGCCCTTAAGGGAAAAAGTCTTTTGTCTCTCTGTCCTTATTGCCTACATAGAATCTGGCGTGAAACTGGCTCTCAGTGTTTATTGAGTTAGTAACTACCAGAATAGAGATCAGTGAATCCCTGCTTGAGTTAAACTTGATATTGGACAAAATGTCTGCTTTAACTTTGTTGCCACCAATTCCATTTTCATAGGTTGTCTTTGATGCAGTCACTTGTGGCCTCTTTGCATAATGTGGATTTTTTTTGAGAATAAAAATAACACATAACTTTTATGCAAGTATCATTAGGTTTTGATATTCAACTTCCATACTTGTGAGGGGTTTGAAAATTATTAATTGAGCTGTTTTTATGAAGCACTTTATGCATTTAAGTCTGCGGGTGAAGGTCCATTCACTGTCTATGTTGACGATCATCACAACGTAGACGTCAGAACAGCTGGGATGCTGAGAGTAGATGTGAGTACAATAGGCCTCCAGGTTCTCTTTTGTTTATTGAAATGGAATAACCAGAGAAAAACAAGGCAAGTGTTAAAAATAACTTGATGCATATGTAGGTGAAATAACCCCTTCTTAATGACTGAGAAAAATAGATCCCAATGCTAGCTGTTGTTCAAGGATATTTTTAGTAAGAGGACCCTTTTTCTGTGATGGTCTGTGAAGGAAAAATCATAGGAGAAAAAATATTAGGTGAGGAGAAGACTAACCCAGATTATTTGGTATTGCATTTTATTCCCATCTCATCCACAAAAGAAAAGCAAAAGACTGAGCAGAAGACTGGTCTTAATCACAATAAAAAAGGAAAATATGACGTTGTCTCCTATTTGTTGATAATATATGATTTGATTATAATACATACTGCTATATGTGCCTTTGTAAATGATTTGAAGACTTTTCTAAGAAACTCCTGTTTCATATTTCATATTTTAATTGTATTCAGGAAAAATATGATTTTTGGAATTTCTTAAGTTTTTAAGCTTTAAATCAAATGTCATTTACTTATCATAGCATTTGAACTGTACGAATCTCACTATTACTGCTACCAGAATGGTTGGATCTATTTTTATGAGAATCTTCTAAGGGAAATTGATGAACCTGGTAACCTAATTTTAGACCTCCTGAAATTTGGCAGATGGATGGTATTTATAGTGTTCTAACTCAGTTCCTATTATACATTTTAAAATAGTCACATTCATTAGAGAATACATTCAAGAAAGAAAAGATTTTTAACCCTAAACCTAATGAAGAGAAATTTGTTTTTACTTTCCTAAACTGAGTGCGCATTTTGGTAACAGTTTCTGAAGAGGTTTTTTTGTACTCTCTTCATTCTCTTTCCTGTGTGATGCTGTCGTTGTCATGGAAACAGGTCTTGGAGTTGCTTTGTTATACAGTGTAAGGGACTCCCTGATATGGAGATTTACTGCAGGTTACTATCATCAACATACAGCCTTTTTAAAGTGTTGTGTATGGTGCATCTCATGCAAAGCATAGAATTCTGGGTTTTTGGAGGTTACACTAAAGATGTGTAATTTTAGCACCTGTAAATAAACACAACACAGCTATCAGCGTTGTTATTCATAGGATCCTTGCAAAGTATAAGCAGTGTGCACGTACTGTTTCTTTTATTTAGGGCAGATCATGTCATTGTGTGTCCAGTTAGGGCTGGCTTGTTGTGAAAGGAAGGTGTATTGGTCAGCTTTCCCATTGCTGGGACAAAGTGTACCTGACACCTGCAACTTAAAGAAATGATGATAAAGGATCCAGTAGTGCCTGTTGGTTGATACGCACTAATTCCTCCACCTCTCGCTTTGTTCGTGTTCCTTAAGGCAGTGGTTCATAAAGGGGTCACACCAGAGCTACTTCAGAATCCCTGGGGAATCTGTTAGACATGCAGAGTCTCATGTGCCACAGGTTTACTGAGTCGGCACCTGAGGTTTTGGTTTTTCCCAAACTGTCCAGGTGAGGCCCCATGCATGAGAACCGTTGCCCTGGGACGTGTTTCTGGGTGTGGTTTTTGTTTTGTTTCATTTTGTTTTGTCTTGTGTTTTGCAGTGCTGGGGATTGAACCCAGAGCTGTACACTGAGCTAAACCCCCAGTGCATGGGTATAGGTTTATTTTGGAAATGATTGTGTACAACCATGTGAGACTCCTAGTCATTCATCTGCTTCACTGTTGATATAAGGTATTAAGTAAGGTGACTTCGGGTTCCTGAGCCTCTAGAAGAAGAGGGTAGTTTTGAATGAGAAACGCTATTTGTATTTACCTTGCTACCAAAAACCAAGTCAAATCTAACTTAACCAAAGTTAATGCAGCTAGCAATTATTTTTCTTCCAACATGCAAGTTTCATAAATTGTATTTTTTTAATTGCCTTCTAATTTTTCCACAGGCTAAAGAGATAATTGACCATATTCTTTTCTAATTCTGATATCCTTCATTCTTATTCCTATGCAACTTGATTTCTGGGTTTCAAAACCAAAAGATTTGTCCCAAACTTATCAGGAAAAATGGAATAATTCTAGTGTCACTTGCAGCTGCTATTCCAAAGACAATGAAATTCTCCTGAGTCTGTCATTTCTGATTTTATTGCTTTTTAAAAGCCTGCTATAGAATTAAGAAAAAAAACCTGTAATGATTCTAAAGTCTTAAACCAGGGCACCACTGGTATATTAGGAGGCAAGGGGCCTTTATGAGATGTTTCAGATACTATGTGGCATGTGTCATCAGCAGGACCCTCTGGGGATCTGCCTACTGAATACAAGCCAAATTGTAGCTTCAACTAATTTTGATTTGGAAATTATGTCCTTAAAAAGAAATGTACCCAAAATGCCTGACACTTACAGGATTTCTGCAGCAGTCTGCAGTTTCTCTTGTAAGTGTATTCACAGACAGTGGAAGAGATATTTGACAATTGCTAACTCATGTTTTTATATATTGTAAGAGTACAGATATAGTCCTAATAGCACATTAAAGTAATGAGTATAATGATTATTGAAGTCCAGAGTTCTCATTTTTATAGTTTTTAAATATGTTTGTAGCATTTGGATACAAAATCTGTTAAAAATGGATAACTATTATTGATTTCTTAATGTTGTGCAGTCCAAGTATCACTTACTCTGGTTTGTTCTGATTGGTTTTATTTTGTTTTATTTTCCTTGGTTTATCCTCTTTAAACTAAAAAAATTTTTAAAAATTTATAAAATGGATAGCATGACTATAAGAACTTTTTTCTCTAATTTTCAATTGCTTTTTATGCTTTTTCTAATAAGTACTGTCTCTAGGATCCCAGGAGATACTATATATGACAAGATGAGATTCCACTCTTTTTCTAAGAAAAATTGAAATGTGACATTTAAAAAAAGCATTCTTGCCTAATTAGGACAACTAAAACTAAACATCCAATTATACAGTGGTAAATCTAGTTTAGCTAGGTCTGTGTTCTTGAAGGAGTCCTAAGTTAGAATGCTATATATTGAAAAGAAGACCAATCTGAGATAAATTCAGATTTGTTGCAGAGAATAAACTCTTGGGCTTATGGATTTATACCATGTATGTAAGAAGAGAAAATGGGGTCAAGAATTGTTTTATCCCTTTACTCTTTGGAAGTGAAGACTGCTGGCTCAGGAAAGAGGGAGACCTGGTTTCTAGTTTTAGATAAGTCCTCAAAATACCAAATGTTCTTTGAAATAAAATACTTGAGTGAAGAAAGAATTGAGGGACTAACTTAAATTTATCTCTATAAAGAATTCCTCCTTCCATCCATGGGCCCTTTGCTACTCTTCAATCTTTTATTCCCTTTTAGCCATAGTGGCTTCTATTCTGCATGATGGAGACTGGGTCCTTCTGTTGGTCTGGACCACAAATCCTTTTAGATTCCCAGCAGGGAGCTTCCGAATAAACAGTAGATCCAGCCTGGGATCCAGGAGTGGGGAACATGTCTGTGAGGAATGCTGCTGGGCACCCCAAGATGCTAGGTGTTTTGGGGCAAAGCCAGTGAACCCAGCAATGGCAGGGTGGGAATACCTTATGCTTTGTAAAACCCACATTTTAAAAAACTTACTGCCATTTGTGTTTATTTCCTTTTAGTATTTAGTATGTCTTTATGATTATCTCAACTGTCCTCTTCAGAAAGGAATTCCTGAGTGTTGGCAAAGCCAAGAGAGAATAATATGAGGGAACCATAGGATTTAAAGATGGTGAACCTTGAGCTAGGTGAAACTTAGGGACAAAATTGAAAGCTCATAATTGTGATCTCCCAGAGAGTCGCAGACCAGTATTAGATGTTGCATCGTTGTAGCATGAAAGAGCCAACTTCTTTCCTTACAGCTTCCCATTGAGCCCCAAAGAGTCCTTTATCTAGGGAGGAAGGATCAACTGCTCCAGGAAAACTAGAAACATGGTTTGAGGGGTGTGGTGTACAGCCCAAGATGCATAGTTTATGTACACAGCTGTACAAACCATAGTGTCTATTCTGAACTTTGGAAAAATAGTGTCAGAGTGTCTATCTGGGTCTGTCATTTGCTGATGTGTGATATGTGTGTATGGTTCATTGAAATAAAAAGACAAGAGTCCAAAGGAAGAGGGCATAGGGTACTATTCATAGTGAGGACCACTATGGATCTACTTCACAGGGCCCTGAATTCTGCTCCTGCCCTGGGCTGTGCCCTGACAGATCCTTGGTGCCACGGCTTCATGATCTCTGTTACTGCTTCTGGAACAAGTAACTGTTTTGCTCTTCGGTGTCCAGCAGTGTCTAGAAATTGTTAAGGCAAACTCGAGGGAAAGGGTTAAAGTTCATGTCTAGGAGAAAAGACAGCACTCTGAAGTGTGTGTGGCCTGAGTCACCTAGGAAAGTTAGGCTTTGGTCAGGTTCTGCTTACACTGTGGGTTTCAGAAAAACCAGAGTAAGATCAGTCAATCAGCAGATTTCAGAATGTGGGGCATTGAGCTCTATACTGGGCTGCACTTCCGAGTTAGTAGGCAGGCTTTCTGAAATGCATTTCTCTGGTTTCTTCTCCAAACTCAGGCAGGTCGTAGTTGGGAAAGACTAGGATTAAAACATAAACTAGTGTTAGTCTCAGGTTGGATCTCAGCATTAGATACTTTTATTACTTATATGATGTTGAGCAAGTCCTTGAAACTCTCCAAACCAGTTTCTTGCTCTATGGACGTAGGATAAATAATTCTGCCTGCTTATAGAGTTTTGAGATGAGTTAAATGAAACAGTGTATAAAATGCTCAGCTCATTGAACATCACATAGTAATCACTTGGTAAATACCAGCATTGGCATGCCTAACCAAAATGTGTGCATCAAGGGCCCACTCAGTAACACGGCGATGTGACAGAGAAGCAGGAAAATTGGATTCTCTGCCCTGTCAATTGTTTGATTGAGGTAGCTGAGAAAAGCAAACACACATGACTATTCAGTGAACTTAGGGAGAGAGGACACATTGTGATGAAGCTCAGATTGCTGGGAGGTGCTAGAAGGATACAGTCTGGATCTGAGATGGGGGGTCCAGGGTGGTGCCGAAGGAAATGAAGAAGGCAGGATGTCTAACAGTGAGCGTCAGAGGGGCTTGTGATGAACAGAGTTGCCTTCTGATGATGTCAACATATCTAATACAAGACTCTGACTAATTGCTATTTATAGTTGGTTGTATTGAAAACCTTGTATTCAAACGCTTGTTTATGCTGCAAATAAGGCTGAAAACTGTCAACTGGGTGGAATGGAAAGCACTCAGAGCTCAGAGTCTGCACTCCTGAAATCTTAGCCCATCCTTGCTCCTAACTAGCAGGGTGACCTTAGCCAAGCCAACTTGACTTTGAGGCTGAAAGCTCCCTTGCTGTAAACAGGTTACAGGGTGGGAAGTGTGCTGTTCCAAATAACTGCTAGGGGTCTTCCATCTCCAGCATTCAACATCAACATTCAGCAAAAATGTTTTACACTTCATTTCTTAAATATTGACTGCGCATCCATGACTCTCAATTCCTGCTCCCATGTAAGGTCCATTGTTCAGTAGAAGACTGTGTGTTTTGTTAATTTGTTGCTTGCAGTACAGATTCCTATAAAGTTCACAAAGAACATTTTTGTTCTGTTGGAATTATATAGAAAGTATCCCTCATTACGCTTTTGTCTGATTTTAAGGCACAAACATCTGTTAAGGTCACTTTGGGAGACTAATTTAGTTACATCCTATCACATCATTTCTCTAATTTTAACAATGGGCAATCCATGACTTATAAACAGTTAACTTCAGATGACCTGTGCTTACTGTTAGCATTATGTAGGATATTAGACTATAGCCTTTCTTATCTCCCACTGTGGAAATATTCTGTTATTTTCAATTTGGAGTTCCTAGGAGACATATGTTCTTCTGATTTTACATGTCTTCCTTGCTTGTCTCCTAAGGGCCAGCCTCTCTTCACTGGGGATCGCTTAGTGAGCTAAATAGACAAATTACCCTTGGCCTGGAAAGGTACCCACCTTATTGCTCCAGGTGATGACTAATCTTAGACAGGTGTCTGTATGTATCTTCCTTTATCCAAGATCACTTTCTTCCTCACCTTCCAGAATCTTCCTGCCAGGGGATCAAGTCATTAAAACTATACTATCCTTTTACATAGAAGCAGTACAGTCTGCAACTCTTGATGGTGTATTGGACAGTAGTCCCAGACTCTGCCCTATGTGTTTCATGTTCCTTTGTAACATGTCTTTGCCACACCTTTAGTCCAAAAGTAGATTCTATGATCCTCTTAGTCAATCTAATGGCTTTTTGACTTCTTTCATTCAGTATATGGCAGCACAAGTGACATGGTGGGGTTGTGAACTGAGGCATTAAGACACCCTGCAGTTCCCACCTGTGCTCATTCTCCTGTACCTTCCACACCACTAGAAGCATCCCTGAATGCACTCCTTGCTCCTGACTGCAGCCCCCTAGACCTAGCCTGCACTGTTCTACCACACTTGTGAAGGAGCCCATCAGAGATCATCTGGCCCGGTTAAGCTGCCATGTATCTGGAGCTATATGGGTTTCTCCAGCTTAAAATCTCAAGGTGCTCACCATCTGCAGAAAGGCAAATGAGTCTTGTTATTGACAATTGGCTATTGTAAATATTTATGTACTTATTAATATAGATATTAATATATTTCCCATCTGTTACGAAGGAAATAGACTTTGGAAGGTTGACATTGACAAATAGCTTTCACATTGTAAATTATCCACTCAGAGACAAATTTTTGGAATAACCCCCCTGCTGAAATTTGGTGACCATCTGTGTTCGGTGAGGGCAGTGGTTAATCACTGGAAAGTATGATATGGTATTCATCAAATAGCACAAGATTCCTAGGACATGTGGACCTGCTTCTCACAGATGCAGATGGTTGGAGTATGCTTGGAAAGACACGAGTATAAGATGACTTGGTCAGGCTTCGGTGTCATATTGGAGACCAAGACTTTTTTCTTTATTAGATGTGAAAGTCATGACTTAATTACATCAGAAATGTGGAACCAAAGTGAAAAATGGATATCTGTCTCCACAAATTAAGCAGAAACTTGGCAGGGCCCCTCTGTACACTTTTTGCTCTCTTCCAAAGTCTTATTTTTTAATTCAGAAGAAGGGCTTGGAAAATTCTGTGCACATTGCTTTATAAACAATATTTAGTGCCTTTACTAATAACATTTTCTGTAAGTAAACAATAAAAGTCAGCATGGTTCCAGATTGCTTTCATAATGATGATAAACCATATGTTTTAGAAAATGGTCTAAAAATGATATACCACTGCAATGAAAAAGTTTTGGAAATTGCATGTACTAACTATATTTCCATGCCAAGATCTGTTTTTTGACCAAAGGATAAAGCAGCTACATTCTACTATGAGGTAATAGTGAAAAAACTTATTAGTAAAACAACTTTTTAAGAAAAAATACTGCTAAATTATATACATATATACTTAGAGAACTGTTCATGGGAGAGCGTTTTTCTATGGAGATGATTGGGTGATGACGTAGTGAGGGAATTGTGAGGAAAGCAATTACATACAGGAACATAACTTATAATATTATTTATAATATTATAAATATTTTGACTCACTCAAGGAGTCAAAATACAAAAAAAAAAAATTCAGGAAATCTGTCCACACACTAAAGACCTAGAAAATCTAGCCAAGGACCTGGATCCCAAGGCAGTAACCTGCATGAGTTCAGCTGAAGACCTAGAGCCCATAACAATCCCTCCCATGAGTCCAACTGGAGGCCTAGAGCCCATAACAATGACTCATGCAAATCTGTTTCACAGATCTGTGCTGGGAAGGCCCCAAGGTCAGCGGTGGAAGCTAGAAAGTCCATGCCAGCAGGGTGAAGGATCTGTGCCAGTAGGTTGAGGGTTCTGAACTGGAGCCAAGAAGTGACGTTCAAAATAAGGAGCAGGGCTCCCCTGAAAAGTACTACAGCCATCCTTAGTGACAACAAGGTCCCGAGTTCCTGCAACAATAAGAACAACCAAGTTCATATCAGGAAGCTGGCATGACAGACTTCTCCTGGAGACTGAACAGCACACATCTTCTCCTCTGGAGCCAGGAAGCAATGCTCAAAGTAAGGACTAGAGCTACCCCAAAGTGAACTGTAGTCATTTTCAGTGACAAGGTCCCAAGCTCTTCTGAGTTCATATCAGGGGAGCCAGAATAACAAGCTCCTCCAGGAGAACCAACAGCTCCAAAAGAACCAACAGCTCCAAACAATAACAAAACTTAGGAGAACCCACAATGCTACTCTACCTCTCCTGGTCTCCTTTTTACGCTGGCAAAAGTCCTCAGGTGGGCCATCTACACTCGCAGCATGCTGGTTCAGTTCAGCTGGTGTTTAAGTTGACCATCAGTTTTCAATCCATAACAGGTGGCTTTGAAATAAGCAGTCAGTTTGCTTTATGGTTGTTAACCTGCATCAAGAAATCCGTTACATGAACTGCAAATCATATGAGGCCTGGCTGACTTCTCCTGGGCCTAGTTGAGCTCTTCTCATTGCAAGGCTGTGGCTCCAGTCTGCTCCTTGGGCCTGTTACTTTCTTTGGACAAGGAAGCAGCTAGCCTAGGCAAGTTCTTGGCAGAGCTAGTGCAAGCCCAAAAGGATGAATAGAAAAATGATGTCTACATCCTTCCAGGCTTCTAATGGGCACATTTTCACTTCTCATTACATTGGTCAAAGCAAGTTAAGCCCAAAACATCCAGGAGCAGAGAAATATACTCTAGCTTTAGGAGAAACCCCAACACCATGTAGAAAGGGCTTGAATTGAGCTGGTGTTAAAGAATTGGGGACAGAAAGGAAGTTTATCACTGCATTTGTGTGTGACTCCATAGCAGAACCAGGAGTTGTTAGAGCAAAGAAGTAAACTGTGTTAGAAATGGAGAAGAAGCTCTCTGGGAGATGCTTCAGTCTGCTTATAACTTAAAGTCAACTGTCTTTTACACCATGGATTGCAAATCCAGCTCATTGGGCTGCATCCCATCCAATGCTGGGTTTTGTGAATAATATTTCTTGAAACGCAGCCATGCCTGTTGACGCATGTTCTATGTGTGTCTGCTGTGACATCCTGCAATACAGTGAAGTACTGGCCTGAAGAGCAGAGGTATTTACTCTCCAGCCCTTTGCAGATAAAGTTTGCCAAGCCCTAGTTTACATGATGTGACTGTATAGTTTATGAGAAGCAAATTAACCTCTAATCTACAGTTCTCTACCCAACCTGGTGCTCAGTTCCTTTTAGATTTTTTTTGTAATGTGCTATGCATTGTTTTCTTGTGTGTTTTTATAAAGTAGATAAAATAAAGAGGTAAAGTAATGTGGGTGCCTGGATTTTTGTTACCAACAGCCAATACTATTCACACTCACAAGCTATTATAATGCTTAAACCAAAGTTCACAAGTCAATAAATGGCAGACTATAGGAAGTACCAATCAGGGAGACAGTTGCTGCTTTTATCTTTACTGCTAATGTTTTATGGCTGTGCAGGTCATTTGTGATGTCAGACAACAGAGTGACTGTTTCTGTTCTGCTGAAAAGACAGTCTGATTGTGTTTCGTGTAAGGTGAAGTTTAGTCCCCTGCTCCCTGACTCCCATAAAAAATGCAGCAGACTTCTGTCTACTTGAACCTCTTCCTGTCAGCTTGGGTGTTGTGTTGGGAGGTGACTGCCCAGACCTCATGGGTCAGCATAGATTCATACTGCTTTTTATTTTCCCTTCCTCTTTTTTAATTAACAAAATCACTTTCTTGTAACATATCACAGAAAATTTAAAAGAGGTAAGCTATCCATTGTGTTACACTGACCACCTTCTTAACCCGGAATAGTTGTATCACCTGGGTGCAACTTTTATGTGGCTTAAAAACAATAGTCTTGATGACTATATGCAAAATGTTTGTAATACAGTATTCCATAAAACACCTGATGTAGAATTGGAGCACGTGCACTGTTGCAGCTACGTAGTAAATGTGTACATGTATGTGGTGGGTAAATTATCGTTCCCAAAAGATACCTATGTCCTCATGAATGAGCATGTTACCCACATGACCAAAAGTATTTTGAAGATGTGATTAATTTAAAATTCTTGAGATGAAGACATAGACTATCCTACATTATTTGAATGGGCCTAATGTAAACAGGATGGTCCTCCTATGAGTGAGGTGAGAGCAACGTTGAAGTCAAATAGGGCAGAAAAGCGGAGGGCAAAGGATTGTGCTTTGAAGATGAAGAATAAGCTGTGAGACCAGAAATGTAGATAGTCTCTGGATGCTGCAAAAGGCAAGCAAACAGGCTTCCAAACTCCCATCAGCACTTAGTTGTAGCCTTGTAAGACTTGTTTTAGACCCCTGACCTCCAAAACTGTAAGGTAATAAGTCTGTGTTGTTTCACACCTCTAAATTTGTGGTATTTTGTTGCAGCAGCCATGAAAGACTATAGCATGTAAGACTAGAAAGGAAGGTACTTTTCAATGATATGCGGATGTTAGGAAAAACTGAATGTATTTAGTCCATTAGTGTATTTTTAGGGTAGTTGTGAGTTTATTTTGGTTGATTGATTAAAAATAAGAGGCTGCAGGTGACTTTTGAGTATTAGAGAAAGAGAAAAAGGTAGAATTTGAAGTTCAAAATCAAGCAAATGATATATAAGCCAGCGGAATTATTCTGGAGTTTGAGTTTTGTAAATGGTTCCACCCTTAAGAGGGGAGTCAGTTTCTTTTTCTTAATTTTCTTTTTTATATTTATTAAACTTCTATTTGGTTTAATGAGCTGAAATGGCATCTTTGATTATTATGGTACATAACATCTTTCCAAAAGTTTAAGTGCAAATATTAAACTAAAACATGTCCACCAACTTTCATCAAATTCTACAAGGTGAGGGTAACATTCTGTGTTGTAGGTGTTAAAGTACACAGCAGTGTTCTCCCCTACCCTATTTTGTCCAACTGTTTTCAAGTTAGAAGAAGAGGTATGAATGAGGTTAACCGCTGGCTTCTACCGGCAGCTGACCTGGTGTGCTTTTGATTCCCAAACAGTCATTTTTTCAGTGTTGCCTCCTTTTCACAGCCCTGTGACCTTGCAGAACTTATTCTCATTGGTAAAAGGAGCTTATACCCTTGCCATGCCTCATGGAGCTGTGGCCAAGACCAAGGTAGCTGTGGGTTGGCAAGCTTCCTGCCCCATGTACCTGTGGGCAAAAATCACCATTACTTAATGAGCTCTTCCTGGAGGTAGCCTGCAGATGAAATTCCAGAATCTCACAGTCTTTACTTTTCTCTCCACCAGTAAAATGAGATTTTTGAAAATTTTCATTTCCTTTTCTTTATCCCAAACCTAGTTTTACATATTTTGAGCCAGAAGGTGACGATCACTATGGAAATGCCCTTATAGAAGTACTCTAGGGCTGCTGCTCATTTTCATAAGTCCTCATATTAAGTCCCTGAGTGCTGTGGTTCATGGCTTAGCTGGCCAATCAGAGACAAAATTCTCTTCTTAAGCCTTAAAATAAGCTGCTGATTACACTGCCTGATGTGCAGGCCAATCAGATCCACTTGATATTTCATCCGACTCACTCCAGATACTTTCCCTGTCTCATTCTTTGATCTTTGTCATCCAAGATCTGCAGCATACAATAAGAACAACTGAGTCAGGGTGGAGCTAGGATACCTTCTGTCACTAAGGACCAAATGATGAATCATGCTCTTTTGGCTTTGGCTTTTCAATATAATGCACCATTACTAGTTCTTGGAAAGTAAATGCTGTTAATTTGGCTCCAGTCTCAAGTTTGGTTCCCTAGATTGGCTGCTGCATAATATATCCTGGCCAGAATCCTTATTGTCTGGAAGTTCATCAGGGGTTTTGAACTGTGAGAGTAGAGATAAAAGCCAACTGCATTTATTCCAGAGACTGTCCTCTGATTTGAGCAATGGAATGAAAGATACACACATGAATGTACAAGTCAAATTAATCCCTTATCTGGAATGCTTAGAAGTGCTTTATATTCTGGAATTTTTTTAATTTTGACATATTTTTCATATACTTTACTGGTTGGCATCCCTAATCCAAAAAATTCAGAATCCGAAATTCAGATTCAGAATCTTGAATCATTTCAGGTTTTCAGATTAGTAATGTTCCATCTGTATTATAATTAAACCAAAAGATCTCAAAATGCCAAGTCTTACTAACACATGCAGCTGTGGATGGCAAAGTAAGCCTCATCATTTAGTGTACTGTCTATTTTTGAGGTTCCCCTAAAACAGGGAAACTGAAAAATACTGAGGCAGAAAAAAAATAGCCACTAACATCTATTTTTTTTTCAGGGATAGAGATGGTTAGTTATAAAAAGCAGAACAGGAGCTTTGCAATTTGTTGTCTCTTTTACAGCTCTGTTTGACTCTCAGTTTTCACGGGGAGAAAATGGATGTTTTCCCAGTATCCTCTGTTCCTTGTTCTTGAAAAATGAGCAAAGCATTCGCTCCCAAACCTTGTGCATCTTCTTGTTGTTAGAGGAATCAGCTGCATGTTTCTCAAGCATAAAGGAAAAGGGCTCCCTGACCTCCTTAACAGCCTTCTCTCA
>RJWT010018345.1:0-18905 GCA_004365215.1 Cuniculus paca
TTAACTGCTGTGTGGCGGAGTCTCCATTCCTCAGCCTCCTTCAGCGAAAGTGGGAGCTGGGCCAGGACCGGTTAGTTGTTCTTCATTGTGCAAGAGTCGCAGAAATCGTAACATTTTTTGCATTCTCAGTATGAGCAAATAATAGCCCACATGCTAAACTCTTGTAAGGAGGGAAAAAAAATCACTAAATTGAGAATTAATTCTCCTTTTATGAAATTCAGAATTATTTCTCCTTTTATGAAAACATTGTAAACTAAGAATTGCAGAGACTTTTTGATCACTATAACAGTTGCAGACTTCATCCTCTGTGGACTCGTGAGGATTTCTGCAGGCTTGCTACCTGGTAAATGAAACGCTGCTATTTAAATGTTATTACTAACAGATTGCCCCTTTGTACCTGTATCATTTCATTAAAGGTTGAGGTGCACTTGAGGTTGCACATTAAATATATTATAAAATACAAATAAAGAACAAGAAATGGAATACATAGGTTATGACCACGGCGAAAATACACAAATTCTGAGACACCCTCTAGTAGGTACATATGAGCTGGAATTTAGAATTCAGACTTTCTCATGAAGCAGAAAGTGAAACATGGCCATTTGTATGTTGCATCGACTGTCAGGGAACCAAAGCAAACTATACCAGTTCTGCCGTGAGACGAAAGTCTTTTTTAAAGTACACAGCACTAAAAGAAACTTTTCTACATTGTTTTAATGCTTGACATTTTTATAGAGGCTACATATTTTTATATAGAAAATGTCTTAGCAACCTTCTCAAGGCAAATACTGCAGTGCCTATCAAAGGTCCTTCTTTGCAGCTCTTTTGATGTGAAGTCTGAGGTCATAAGAACAAACCGTACTACATAAGAGCTACTTTTGAGTCAGCGTGGCAGGATGATGCATGCTATTGAACATTAGTGTTTGCCATCTATACGGAGTTTAATTTTTATAAACAGTTCTTTTAGACTTGAATCAAATCGGGTAAATGCCTGAGTAACCATTTCCCCAAATAAATTGTTCAATGAATGCCCATTTCCTTTCCACAGATACTTTTCAGGAACAAGGAATTATTCTGAGTTCTTTATATATCATTTAATCATTATAACAATCTTAGGCAGTTGGTCATACCTTTTTTTTTTGGTTCCTTTTTGCATATGGGCACAGACTGGTACAGTTAACTAGCCTGCTCAGAGCCCTGTAGCTAGAGTCCCTGAGTGGGTACCACTGGGGCAGAGCCATCCTCCTCATGCTTGTTGAACTGCACATGTTTATTTTCATCTTGGTTTGAAGGCTTTGAGGTTGTGGAACCTCAGAGCTCACATTTTGGAGGACCGGTGTCCACCTGACCCTCTCCCTGTTTCTCTTGAGAGAGAATGGATGCTGCGTGGCACCTCACTCTTGGAAGGCAGGTTGCCCTGACTTTGGGGTCCCCAATCTTTGTATGGTCCTCTCTGCTCTGAAAATGAGCAGGGGCCTTGAACCACTCCACCAGGAGCCATCTGAGGAGGATCTGATGCGGGGAGACTTCTGAAGGAGCAAGCTGTCACTCTTGCTGTGGGTGGGGGTGGTAGAGGGACCCGGATCATCCCAGCAACCTCATGCCCCAGGTGGCTTGAGCTCTACCCGCCTCATCTGTGCAAACATGTATCTGCAGAACTGTAGGGCAGGGGTTGACCAAACTTTTTCTGGAGAGGGCCAGTGGGAAGTATTTTAGGTTTTTCAGGCCAGGCGGCCTGTGTTGACTCACTGTGGCCTGAGGGCAGTAATCAGAGATAGTGTGTCAGAGAAAGATGACCTTTATGGACACTTATAATTTGGATTTCATGTGAGTTCATTTGTCACAAAATAGTCCCCCCCCTTTTTTTTTTTTCCTCCAAGCACCTTAAGAATATGAAAACTGTTCTTAGGCCATAGGCTACACAGGAATGGGTCAGGATTTGGTCCACAGGCTACCATGTGTCCCCAGAGGAGCTAGAACAGCAACTTATGTATGTAACTTTACATTTTGGTACATTTACCTCAGTAAAACAGGTAAAAAGAATCAGGTAATTTCAACATCAGTAATTTGTTTTATTTAGTGTATCCCAAAATGTTTCTTTTCTTTTCTTTTTTGGTACCAGGGATCAAACTCACAATCTCATCCTTACCAGGCCAAGTGCTTGAGTCACTGAGCAAAATCCCCAGCCCTCCAAAATGTTTCTGAAACGTAAATGACATAAGAATTGATTCTGTCCTCAAATTGAGCCTTTGACACCCATATGTGCTTACTGTCTGCAGCCCACGCTGGTGTGGGATGATCCAGGCCCTGGGATACCATGGCCCACCCTGTGAGGAGCACCCCAACACCTAGGCCAGGCTTCTTGGTTGAGTCAGAAAGCTGTGCTCCACGGTTTATGTTTTTGTTCCCTGTAATTTATTTTCAATCAAAGGGAAAATACATTGTGAAATACCTAGGTGGATCAGAGCAGCCAAAGGAAGAAAGGTTCTGTCCCAGAAGTCAGAGTGGTGGCTGTGCTGGGGCCCTAGGCACTGAGGGAGAGAGCCGGGATGGCCAGCAGGCAGGGGGCCCTGTCCCCTGGCCCTCTCTCCTGCACACTCTTGGAACAAAGAGCTTTCCTGTCAGACATTTCCCATGGCCCCGGCACGCAGGCCTCCTCCTCCTCTTGTGCGCTATTTGATAACTCAGATGTCTTAATTCCAGCATTGCAGTTTCGCCAAAAAGGAATCCTAGCATGGTGGACCCAGTTTTTGGCTTCAGGTCCAGCTCCCACTTGCAGGGTGACTGGATGGATAGTAGCTGCTGTGTGCCTTCACCCCTTCCTCTGTAAAATGAGATGAGAAGCTGCCCTGCCCCAGGGGCCAGGAAAGGACTGTGGGCAGTAGATGCCTGCTTTAGATGGGGCCGAGCAGAGCCCCTTTGCCACTAAGCAGTCACAAAGCAGCCTGCATTGCAGAGGGAGGCTGGCACCTGGGGAATTTCAGGATACAGGAGGAAACTCATCACTGCTTGTGCACGTTCTTCTCCTGGACAGTCTGATCCTTCACCGAGAGGGTGTGGCATTTGTCCACCAGAATGCTCTGTCCACTAGAGCACCTGCTCACCGTGTCACCAGCCTCTCAGGCCAGAGTCCCACCCCTTGTGTTCGGAGCCAAAAGTCACATGACTTGTCACTAGGAGCCTGGTTAACTGATGGGGAGAGAACCTGTTGATTTTGTAATTTAAATCCGTTAATTTTTCTTGTACTTTGCTAGAAGCTTTGGATTGTGGATATATATGTATTTTATACCTTTATCTGATAATTTTATATCTAGCATATAAAACCAAGTGATTCCTGTCTTTCATAGATTAAAAAAATTACGTTTCCTTTAAAAAAGAGATGAGAATTATAATTCATTTAGTTCCGTTTTCTTTATGTATTTTATGAAGGCTTAAACTTGTTTTGCATAGTTTACTCCATTTTTTTAACCTTAGAATAGAAAAAGCAAATTTACAAAATGTGGAAACGATTAACTTTGCTTGAGTTTAAGGTACACCTGGAGCGCGAACCCCAGGCAGAGCTAATTTATTTCTTTGTAAATCATTGTTGTAGTGGTAGAATATCAACGAAGGGCCCTTCCTGTGAGGAGCAGGGCATTTTCCTGAGGTTATGGTTTTACGGACCCCCTTTCTGCATTCCGTGCTGATGAACTTGTCCTCACTGTCTGGTGTGGCTTCCCGGGTTCTGGAGGTTTGAAGTATAGCTGCTGAATTAGAAATCAGTACTCGTTTAGCTCTGTGTGGAAGTTTATGACAGCGCTTAAGTTTGAGGATGTCAGGAATCCACTGTGGAAGAGCAGACCCCTTTGTGTCTCCAGAATGACTCTGGAACAAAGTGTGTTTCATAGTCTTTGTAAAAATAGGGCATTAGATAATAAAAATAAAACAGGTAACAGTACCGGTTCAGGAAAGCTGTTTCTCAGGAGGAAGAATAAAGAAAGGGACTGAAAGCAAACGCAAGTCTTCCAGAGGTCCTGTAAGCGGTTGCTTCGTGTAAGGAGAGGAGGCTTGAATGCAGTGCAGTGGATTTTTATTTCATTTCAGCAGTTCCTTTTCTTTCTTTCTTTCTTTTTCTTTTTTTGTATGTTGTTCCCGTGCTCCCAGGCATTCCATGTTGTGTGCATGGTGCACTTTATCCGGGGCCATTTTATGAGTGAGAGTGTGTGGGGGTGGGGGTTTGGAAGCCAGATGGAAGAGAAAGGGGAAGGAAGAGGCTGAAGTGTGAAATGGCAAGAGAGTCGTTATTAAGCCCCGCAAGGTAGGCGCAGGACCTGCCCTGATTTTAGGGGATGGCGCTGACCTGATCGTGTCCCCATCTGGGTTTAAGATGGCTGTTCAGTTGGGCTAATTCAGCTCTGTCACGTTTTCAAGGTGCAGTGGACTTAAATTGCTTCCTCATTCGGAGTCCAGCTTCTGTGCTTGCAGACGGCGCGTGGGCTCACCTATTATTCCTGCTTATAGGTCCAGGCGTTCTGATCAGCAAGTTTATTATTTTAGTAGACTGAGGGTGAAGTTCCATTTCTCGTTGTATTACTGAGACAGCACTTCTATTGACAGGGAAAGTCATGTTGAAACACACTTTAACTCTGTTTACTGTCTTGTGGAATTGCAGTTATCAGTGTTCAGAAAACTTATCAGGCTTTTTAACATACACCGGCACTCAGGTAAAACAACAAAGTCCGAATGTGTACTGTTCAGCTAGCATAAAAACTGCTGTGTATCTTTCTTTTTTTCAATGGCTCAGCAAAACAGCTTTGGGTATATCATGTTTAGGCAGAGGGCTATTTCTGCTTAAAAGAAAGAATGTGAACCTTTACCATTTGGGTCACCATTTGTTAGTGGGTGGACCTTGCATTCTTCTGAGAGTTGTGCACATCCACGCGTCTCAGTGAGGTAGGTTTCATCAGCGGTCCTTGTCTAGGAGATGATTTAAACCTCCGCAGGCAGTCACCCCCTGTTGGCCACACATCTGGGGGCTCAAGAGCTTAGGCTGTTTCTACCCAGTCATGTGAAATTTATGGTTATTCAATTGCCTTAGGATCTGCTGGTCAGATGGGACATCAGTATCACAATAAATTAAAGCATTCTGATTAAAACATCCTTTCTTGGACAAACCACGGCTGGTTTTGGAGATTTAGTGGAAAACAGAACTATAGGCTTACGGTTAATCACTCAAGGCAGAATTTTTCTCATATTCATTTGAAAGCCACTTTGTTTAATACACTTTAAGATGTCTAAAGTTGGAGCTTAGAAAATGGACTGTGGCCCATTTTTAAGTGAGAGGACTTATAGTAGTGACATGGAACATGGTTTGTGTCCCTGCAAGTACGTGACGTGGACTTTATTTCTTGAATAGAATTTTCTTTGCTGCCTGTGGGTTGTCGTGAATGCCATTCTCTCAGGGAATTAATACGAAGCTACACATTTTAGTTACTGAACCAGAATAATACAGCGATAGCTGTATCCTGGGTCTTGCTGTCTGTTTTTCTTGCCTGAGGTGATACAGATAGATGTACTTCGCTTTTAAGACAGAAATTTTCAAAAACGAGGTTCATAAAGTTTACAAAATGGTATGAATATGTAGTCCTTTCCTCTCCTGCTGTTAAAAGGGGTGGTGATTGTGGAGTTCACTCCAGATAACCAATTTCTTGATTTTCCAACTACAAATTAATTTTGATAATTTAGCTTCAGGATAAAGTTACTTAAGACAGTGTTTTCTACATCCAGATCAAACCGTTTCTTTTCAGATAATTGTGGAAAATGCCTAAGTGATAGGCAACAAAGACTGGATCATCTTTGCCCTCAGTATATTTAAATCTAAAGAGGAAATTACATTTTGAAGAAAAACAATGTGTAAGGAATTTCACAACATGCATGTAATTTTATTTTACAGAAGCTCCTATTTATTTCCTGAGTGACTTCTATGTCCCAGTCTCTGTATTGGGCATTTAAACAATTTAATGAATATATGAAGTTTTTCAATGATTATACTTTTACTATCAAAAATTAAAATGGCACCATGTTTTATGAGTTTTTCTACAGCTAAAAGAAAAAAAATGTAGAAATGCAACAGTGCAGCAAACTTTTTAGGCCCGCACAGGGGCACACACCCTCGGAGCTTTTCCTCCCAGTACCTAGTGTGGCCCCGCGTGGCTTTGGCCTGAGCAGCTAGCAAGCGGTCCCACCTCCCCTGAAGAGCTGCCTTCACCTGGCTGTCGTCTCCTGTTGGTTTAGTGCCTTGTTTGAGCCTCCCAGAGGGGGCTTTTGTGAGACACGTTGTTGTGCGTACTTATGATAATACTGTTTAGAATAAGTTCCCCAGGGTGAGATTTTTGGAAGGAAGGGGCATTTTAATTGATGAATATTGCCAAATTTCCCAAGAAAGATTCCCTGAGGCCGTCCTGTTGGAGTGGGGGCTTTCTGTTTGTCACTGTCCCTGATTGCTGTCATTAGTCTCAGCCTTGGCTCAGTTGGTAAGGCGTATACCATTCTGTTTTGGAAAATACTAAGTGACGAGTGTTTCTCAGTATTGATTGTCCACGTTACTCCTCTTGTGAGGCACTCGCTCGTGGACTTTGTCCTTCGCCACTGAGATACGTGTGATCTGTCGAACTGTAAGTGTTTTGTTTGTTGGGGACAGCAGTTACCTGCCTGGCTGTTCCACACATTGCTTTGCATGTCTGTTTTGAACCTTTCATTGTGTGTGTTTGTGCCGTAAACATTCAGAGAACCTATGTGTGAGACATTTCTTAAAAAGTCTGGAAGATTTTGGGTGTGAACTTGATCTGTTCCTATTCGAGTGGGCAGAGGAGAGAGTGTTTGCTTTTTTACATGCTTATTGGTCTGTTTACTTTTTTTGTCTCTTCTTGAGTAAATTCAGTACATTCATGTTTTACTAAAAAAATCAGTCCTTTTTGCTATAATACCAAGTTTATAGATAGTTTGAGTTTTGAAAAAACATTACTGGTGTCTTCTTTGAAATTTTTTTCTGTTGGTGGTCATCAGGCCCAGTTTTCCCAGCCTCTTTTTCCCATGATAGGCTGGTGAGTCATCATCTCATTCTCTGCCATTATCAAAGAGTCAGTGATTGATTTTGTTTTTATATTTAAATTTGATTAATTGCTCCCTGTTTCTGTGAGTTTTGGATATGAAATACAGTAAGCAGGGAGAACCAAGGCTACACCTTTGCGTGTCCATTGTCCATCTCAGTTCTTGAAGGTATGAACAATAAGCACTTTTCCTATTGCTAAGTTATCGGTGATGTCTTTTTGTTTTTACTCACAGCAAGTATTTTACTTTATTTTTCTTAGCAGTTTACATTCCGTAATGTTTACATTCCCTATGAGGAGCTAGCACATGTGCATACCACATCTTAATTCTTTTCTTCACCCCCTTCCCTCCCCTCCTCTCCCTCTTCATCTCTTGATCCCCTTCCTGTTTGAGAAAGATCCATCTCCTTACTTCCCATTATCTGACTTTTATTTTGCTCTTTATTTGTAATTTGGGTTTCTCATGTAAGGGAAGCCATGTGCTATTTAAGCTTGTGTGTCTGATTTATTTCATTTAACATTATGACCTCAAGGTGCATCCATTTTCCTACAGATAATTCGAGTTTCTCTTTCTGTATGGCAGAGTAGTCCTGCATTGTGTGTAAACGCCACCTTTTCTTTTTCTGTTCATCTTTTGGTGGACACGCAGGCTGCTTCCAACATTTAGCTGTTATGAGTTGTGGTGCTGTAAACATGAGTGTGCCTGTGCTGTATCTCTGAGACATGATGTCTCTAGCTCTTTTGGGAAGATTCTTACCAGGTGAATATCTGGGTCAAATCAAATTTCCGTTTTTAATTTTTTGAGGACTATGCATGCTGTGTTCCATGGTGGTGGTTCTAGTTTACATTCTCAACAGTACTGAAGAAGGGCTCTTTTTCTCCACAGCCTCTCCAGAGCCTTGTCATTATGTGGCCATTCCTTCTGGGTTAGCATGGAATCTCAGTGCTGCTTCCATTTATATGTCTCTACGTGATACTGGTGATACTGAGCATTTCTCCATGTATTTGTTGGCCATTTGTACTTCTGTAAAGTGTTTATTCATTTTCCCATTTTTTGATTGGGTCTTCTATTTTTATTTTGGGGGCTTTAATTTATTTTTAACTCTTTTTTAATTCTTTTTTTTTTTTTTGCGGCACCAGGGATTGAACTCATGACCTTGCATTTGCCAGGCAGGTGCTTACATCACTGAGCTAAATCCCCGGTCCCTGCCTTTTTGAGACAGGGTCTCGCTATGCCGTTCAGGCTGGCCTTGAGCTCACTTTTTAGTGCAGGCTGGTCTCGAACTCTCAATGATCCTGCTGTCTCAGCCTCCTGAGTGCTGGGATTACAGGCACGTGCCACCAGGCCCGGCCCATTGAATTCTTTATGTATTCTAGATATCAGGACTCAGAGGAATCACTGGCAGGATTTTTCCTCATTCTGTAGTTTGTCTCTTCCCTTTGTTGTGTGCAGACCCTTTTTAATTTAATATACCACTTGTTGATTCTTGGTACTGTTTTGTTCATAAAGTCCTTGCCTTTGCCTTTGCCTTTAAATTTTAGCTATTCTGTCTTCCAGCAAGTTAAGAGTTTCTGTTCAAACATTTAGTTCTCTGATCATTTTTATTTAGTTTCATATACGGTGGAAGATATGGGTTGACAGTCATTCTTCTGCTTATAGATAGCTAATCTTCCCAATTTTTATTAAAAAGGCTGTCTTTCCTCCAGTGTGTTTTTGGCCCTTTGTCAAAGATCAAAGATCTGAAGGTACTTGGGGTTGTTTCTGCATCCTTGGTATTGTTCCTTTGACCCTGAGGTCTTTTTGTGCCATTACCATGCTGTTTTTATCACAACTTTTCTGTTTTCTTGCTCTTGCTACCAAATTGCTTTTGCTATTCTGTGTCTTGATTGATTTATGTACCAGTTGTACTGTTTCTTTAAAAGCACTTTTTTCTAATTTTTTTGTTTAAAAACTCACTTGAGCATTTTTATTCTTTGCTGTTACTTTGTAGATCAGGTGTTGTGTTGTTTGCTTATTTTTAGGTTCTGTTAAGTAGTTACCCTTTTAGCTTTTTTCAAATTCCTTATATTTATACATGCAATGGCAGTTTTATTTTGATTTTTCTGTGTTTTAGGTGTTACTGTTAGGAGTTTGTAATTTCCACACAGTTGAAGTTTTGGTGGTGGCATCTTTGTGTTACTTGTGAATTTTAGTACCGTACTAGTGATTTGGGAGCTCATGAGATCACTGCTGTTTCTAACTCATAGCCTTTTTTTTTTTTTTTTTTGAACAGGATTTTGCTGTGCAGTTCAGGCTGTCCTTGAACTCACTATGTAGCCCAGGCTGACCTTGAACTTGCAGTGATCCTCCTGCCTCAGCCTCCTGAGTGCTGGGATTACAGGCATGTGCTACTGGGCCCAGTTTTGTGGACCTTTTTCCAGCCTCTTTATGGGTAGTGTGGAGGCCCTTGGTGCTCTGTTTAGCAAGTGGCTGAGCATGAAGTTTGATACTTAGATATTAGATAAACCTTACTTTGTTTTTCAGATCCTGTTTCTTATTATATTTGCTTACTTAATGTACTGGGTGTAAGAGAGATTTGCCTGTTTTCCCAAATCGCAAATTTCCTCAGTTTTTTTCCCTATTGATCTTTCTGTGTATTCATTGCAGCTTTTGCTTTCTGCATTGTTCTGCCTTATTTGTGTTACTCTGTTATTTGACCTAAAAGTCTCATGATGAGCCAGGTGAGGTCCTCCCTGCCCTCTTAATCCCAGTGTTTGGGAGGCAGGAGGATCCCTTGCAAGTTCCAGGCCACCCCGGACTGCATGATGAGCTCAAAGCCAGCCCAAACTGTATAGCAAGGCCCTGTCTCAAAAAAAACAACAACCCCAAAAAACCAAAAACGAAAAGCAGAACAAACAAACAACAAAACCCAAGAAAAAAATGAGTAAGATAACAATATCTTTGTGATTTTTTTTTTACCTTTAAAATTATAAGATGACTTTTCTGTAATTTAGTGCTTTTTTTTTTTAAACTAAGAATTAACTTTTTTTCCCCATTTTTTCCTGATGGAACCCAGGGCCTTGTAGATGCCTTGCAAGATCTCTACAATTGAGCCAAATCCGTGGACTCTGAATTAAACTTTTAATAGTATTTTTATTTTCACTCTTGCTTCTGTTTGTCTACATGTCCAAAATCTGAGATCCTTAGTTTTAGATATCTTTGGTATAGAACAAATAGTTGGTTTTAGTTTTTAATCCTGTCATGGACTTTTTTGAATTTATTCCACTTATGTTTGTTTCTGAAACAAACTTACTTGGTCTTCTTTTCTAATTAAAAAAAATCTTTTAAATTTGTGCTTCTTTGCTTTTTTCCTCTATTTTCTGTTTACTGATGTATGAAATCAGAAGGCACATAGAAGGTTTCATGTTTTTAGTTCCATGATGGTTACACTGATAACTTTTCATTAAGCCTGTTTCCTGGTATGTGGACTTGAGTGACAGCATCTTTTGGCTCCGCCTCCCGAAAGGAAGGCTGGAGTTAGTGACTCTAATTTGTGACTGTCCAGTGCTGCCTCCGCCTGCTCCCCACCCCTCCCCAGCATTGCTCTTGTCACACCTTTTTCAACTCTTGTTTTTGAGTGCTGTTCTTTTATTATTTGTTCTTTATATAGATTTTATTTCAAGAAATGTAGTGATTGTATGTATATTTCATGTTGTACATCATCATCATTTAGATTTCATTCTATTTATACTTATTTAGTTGCTTACTGGAGTTAATGTTGGTTGCTAGGTTTTTTTTCTCCCTGTTTTTTTGGTTTGAACTTCTTCAATTGGGTTCATCCTTTGTTTGACCGTATTAACTTTCCAAATAAGGTTTAAAGGACTTGTTGGTGAGGACTCTATATAGTTTTTTTTTTTTTTTTTTTTGTGGCACCAGGGATTGAACTCACAACCTCGCGCTTGCTGGGCAGGCACGTAGGCCACCGAGCCAAATCCCCGGTCATTGTCTTTTTGAGACAGGGCCTCACTATGCCGTTCAGGCTTGAGCTCACTTTGTAGCCCAGGCAGGTCTCGAACTCACAATGATCCTCCTGTCTCAACCTCCCGAGTGCTGGGATTGCAGGCGTGAGCCACCACGCCTGGCTCTATATGGTTTTTTAGAGGAGTAGCAAAAGGTGTTTCAGTGAGGATCTAAGCAGCAGAAAACTGGGTCAAAGTCTGAAAGAGGAAGGGAAATTTGTCTTTGTTGAAACCTAGAGGTGTGTGTTGCCAGTGTATGTTCATGTGCATAAGCATGCGTATAGTGTACATTATTTGTGTATGTACGCATGTGCCGGCACACCTTGAGGGTGTGCATACTGTTACAAATGTGCACACATGTGCTTGTGTGAGTGTGCAGGCATGTGCACCCGTATTCATGTACATGCATGTGGGCATGTACATGCATATGCAAGCTTGCTTGTGAATATAAATGCACATGGTGCGTGAGCAAGCCCATGCATGTGTGCACCGGTCAGTGAAGATATGTGTGTAAGTACATAGAAACCTGAATATATGCAAGTGTGCACATACAGTCCTACATTGAAGTACATGCATATGCAGTGTGTTTCCAGTGTGTGCTCAAGTGTGTACAGGAATGTCAAGGAGGGCCAAGTGCCAGGACAGTGGCCTTGAGCTGATGTTTGAGAGGCCATTGTGACTGAGCATGCAGAACTAAATCATCTCGAGAGCTGTGGGAAAGACAGTAGGGAGTGTTGTGTTAAGGGGATCCGTCAGCTGCCCTGCAGTGGGAGGAGGAAGTGTCATAGACTGGGGACACTCAAGAACGGGGCCGTTTTGGAGACATTTGGAGAAAAGATCCAGGCAAGAGGATGGTGGTTTGGGCTGGATGAGTGACTGGGCACCTGGAGAAAGGGGTTTTGTTTTGTCTCATGTTGGACTGTGGAATGGAGGGTCCAGAATCACTGTGTTCTTTGGTCTGCAGAGGCAGTGATGCTGTCACTAGGACACGAAGACCTGGACGGGGCCATATGTAAGGGAGATGTTCTGGGCGGGCATGTTGGCCGTGAGCCAGAACACCCCAGATGGCAGCCACCTGGTATTGGGGCAGGGGAGCCTGTGCTAAAATAGAATAACTGGGTGTGGGACCACAGTCCTAGGGCTCTTAGGTAAGCTTCTGGAAACTCCTGTTGACTTACATGTAGGATCTCATCTCTGAGGGGCCTAGGCCAGTGCTGTCCAGGGCTTGCCATGTTTATCCCGCTGTGGCCTCTGGAAGTGAAATGCTGTTAACTGTTACCGTACACCTGCTACCACATCATAGTTTGACCTGGAAAATCCTTGTGTTGGCCATTGCAAACCACTCGAAGCACAGATGGGAAAGTAAGGACCACCAAGATTAAATGACAGATCCAAGGCTACACACTGAGAGAAATAGGTAGGCCTGGAAATCACTCATTGTCTTGCAGAAGCAACTTAGGAACCACGGCAGTAGACTCTGCCACCGTCCTCAGGAGGAGAGCTGTGATGTAAGACGCCATGTGTCCATTTGCCATGTTTCATGACCTCAGTAATAACCCGTGCTGATGCTGAGTACCACGCAGACTTCTAACGCTGTTCTCTAAAGTTGTTGTGGTATTAATACTGTATTTTTAATCTGTGTTTCTTACTGCTTCTGGCCGGTAAATGGTGAAGAATATTGAACCATTTTTGATGTGGGTAGAGTAAAGCACCTGAAAAATGCTTTCCAATTAATCAGCTAAAAAAAATACCTTCAAAGCACAGAAAGTACTTAAGAAGGAGAAAGGAATATAGAAAGAACTTAAAAGATCAGTTTTATTTAACTTTATGAAATCATTTTCAAGTGCAGAGTAAGCTTTGCCTGTATATAGGGATTTATAGAAAATCACAGATAAGAAGTTTTTAATGTGAATTAAGTCAGAACTTCAGTGCTTTGGGCCCAGAGTGGTTATAAAATGTTTATAACATAAAGCAAGTGGATTAACATTCCCAGAATAAACCAGAGAGCACAGAATAGGGTCTGTATGGAATTTCCAGTCAGGAAGAAGTGGAACATTCCAAAGCTGATTTATATTATAGAAGGACTCCTTAGATCAAAACACCACAGTGTCAGTTAAATGCGGCATCTGAAACAACTTGAATTTGGAATTTCCCGGGCAGCCAGCAAGCATCGTGTACTGAGCAGAAATGCAACCCCTAGGGAACTTGCTGAATGTATGTGGGTGAGAATTGCATCCTTACCACTTCTGTTTTTTCCAGAACTAAGTTAGGCGTTGGAATAAAAATAAGCAAAGGCCACAACAGTGGGCACTTGGGTTTGCCGTTTCTTGAGAGCTCAGAGTAGCTGACCTGAAGTGTGGTGAAGTGATCCACAAACAGGACCTTCCAAATTTGGGTACCCGAAAATTGTCTCTCATCAAGAAAACTTTGTTCTTTTAAAAGTTTGTGGGTTTGTTTTGATAAGGACTTGACATCTAAAAGTTTAATCCTTAGGATAAAATTAACATATTTCAAGATAAACACACATATGTCATGCAGTATTAACAATAGATTATTTACTTGGTGATGCTTCGTAAGTACTATTTTATTTACATTATATCTTAGAGGAGTGTAATATTAAAATACTGAAAATGATTTGAAGAATTTAAACCATTTTGCAGTTTTTACTGTAATAAAACAACAAAATCTGTCATCTTAGTCATTTTTAAATGTATAATTCGACATGTATATAATTAATAGTTATTAGTTAATACTAGTAAACGAATGAGTCTAGTTGAAGGAAGCAAGATAACGACGTCTGGTTTTTCTGACTATAGTGTTTTAACTTTCAGATTCCAGTTTTTTTGAGATGGGTCTCATTTTGTAGTCCAGGCTGGCCTTGAACTCACTATGTAGCCTACGGTAGCCTCGAACTCAAGGTAATCCTCCTGCCTCAGCCTCCTGAGTGCTGGGATTGCAGGCGTGCACTGCCACACCCAGCCTCAGAGTTTTTTAATGACCAAAGAAAAAAAAAGTTTTCATTTAATCCCAGCATTAAATTGTATTTTAAAGAATATTAAAGTTGTTGGTCAGAAAACTAAATTTACCATAGTTCCTCTTATTTGAAAAATGACTCTCCTCTTTTGCCCCAACCCAGTAATTTTAATTTCTTATGTTGAAAGAAAGCACTTTTATCCTCAGTACATTAGTGGAAGCTCTTACTAGGTTTTTGGTTATTTCAAAGTAGAAGGGAAGATACAGTGTGTAGCCTAAAACCCTGAGTTTGTACTTTTAACTGTCCACTTGGACAGTACATACATTCAGAGGCCTTCCCTGAAACTTATTTTTAAAAACTTCTAAATATAAAGAAATAATGAGTGTGGCTTTTTTAGTCATATAAAAAATAGGATAGCAAATCCTCATTAATAATAAGTTTGGGTATAATTTTGGGCTGGTGACTTCACTGTGCTGCTCAGTTTACTAATTTTATATTTTGCTGGGAGAAAGCAGAAACTTGGTGCCAGGAAAGGGGGTGC
Organism: Cuniculus paca; assembly: GCA_004365215.1. NCBI lineage: Eukaryota > Metazoa > Chordata > Mammalia > Rodentia > Cuniculidae > Cuniculus > Cuniculus paca. Next base: position 14,603 of record RJWT010018345.1, read on the forward strand.
TCAAGAGCCCTGATTGACTGCCTCAGTTATTTCTGCCCTGTCACACAGAGCTGAACTTGTGTGTGTGTGTGTATGTGTGTGTGTGTGTGTGTGTATGTGTGTGTGGATGGGGTGGGGGGAAGACACTGCCTTCACTAAAAAAAGCCAAACTCCTCAAACTCCTCAAGAATGAAATTTTACATGCCTGTGAGCTAGGGGAGCACTCAGGTCACTAGGGCTCTGCAGGGACACCGGCCCTCCTCTGTCCTTGGGTGCAGTGCTGCCGGTTGGCGATTGAGGGTCTCTCGCATGTGGAGGAGTGGTAAGTAGAGCCCTAGGACAAAGCCTCCTTCTCTTGGAGGGCGAAACCTCTTAGGAGCAGAGGCAGTGGATCGGCGTTAACCTGTTCCTCCTGAGCTACGGTTTCTGCTGTCCAGTGAGTGTGGGGGGCACGGGCCTCAGACACTGAAGAGTAATACTGCTCGTCTCGGTTTTGATGTCTCTAATTTCCCATAAATAAAATACACACATTTGTGAGTAATGGAAAGCAGAAGTTCCCCTTTCTTGACCTTTGTGATCCATCAGAGCAGGGGAATATCCATCCTAGGGTTCCTGACCATGTGCGGCAGTGAGGACTGTCCTTCGGAAGGGCGCTTGCCAAGTCCTGAGTGCCAGGTTAGCGCCTCCTGCAGCTCCCTTGTGTGGGAGACTGCTGTACACAACAGGATGAGAAATTAGGGGACAGCGATTGGAGGCACTAATTTCTGTTCTTTATGTGTTCCTTTATACTATGTGTGAGCCATCGTGGAAAGCACACAGGTTATTTTATACCTGAAAATGAATTCAGCAGGTAAAAGAAAAACCAGGAATCGAAATGCACTTACAGTTTGAACATGTTTGCAAATACAGGAAGTTGCCAAACTTCTGCTGAGAAAATGAAGTTGCCCGTGGAGATTGCAACATTTCTTTGAGGCCGAGGCCTGTCCCGTCCTGCCCTTCGCCAGATTACACTGGGATCCTGAGTCCCCAGCTAGTGCTGAGAAGTTGCCTGTGGCTTTTGGTAAAGACGTGGTAGGTGGAAAATGGTGATACGGCTTTTGTCCTCAAGGTCCCTAAGGTCTGGTCAGATGGAGAATGCTTTTATCTGTGGCCTGGACTCCTTGGGTGAGGGAGGCGGGGACATCCCCTGGATTCCTGTGCTCGGTGCGCCTGTGAGGTGCATTGTATGTGGCCCAAAGTCAAGGACTTATTTCTGCTTCCAGCAGACCAAGGCCACTGATTTCCTCGCTGAATTCTCCGCCCCATTCGGGAGAGCCCCAGCGGGTGCTGCTCTTGGTCTTTTGTCCTCAGTAAAGGGGGCAGAGTCTTGCCCACATCTCTCCTTTCAGGTCACTGCTCACAGCTCAGGGGACCCTGTAGTTAAGCCCTACTTATTGTCCTCTCCTGGTCAAGGACTTGGGTCGCTTCCTCTTTCCTTTCCAGTCAAATGTGCAATTGTCTGGCATGAACGGCACTTGTCACCTGCTTATCCCTGAGCCACCTTGCTACCCCAGGTGCCTGTGCCCATGCTGTACCGTGCTCCACGCTTGGACACCGGACTTCATACTGTTGCTATGAAATCTTTGCTCCACTGAGGCCCACTGTACTGTGCGTTGTCTTGATGATGTCTCTCTCATCTTGTCCCTGCTAGGAGCTTTTCCAGAGCCCCCGCAGACCCAGGCCACCAGCATAGGTCCCCATTCACTGGTCTTGTGGGTCCAGTCTTGCCAGCAGAGCTGTTTTCCTTTTTCGTGTCCCTTTCCTCCTCCTGGTTTGGCACTTGTCGTCCTCCCACTCACTGCGGACTGAGCGTGTGCAGAAGAGCTGGACCACACCTAACAGGGACCACCTTCTGGGTGCCGCAGCCTGGGGTGCAGTGCATTCAGCCCGGGCAGAGCTGGGCGCGTGGATCTTCTCTGTAGGATGCTGAGGAGAGGGCAGTGCTGAAGATGGTTGAGGAGGGTGGAGGAAGCCCCAGGACTCCTGTGGGAACGAAGTCCCCAGTCAGCAGCTCTCCCAGTTTCATTGTCCCTGAATGACCGGAGGTAGGAGCGATGCCCAGGGCAGGAAGATGGGTTCATGGCTGAGCCGCACCCCATAGTTAGTAAAGTATCTTACAGAGCTTGAATCAATATTTGCTCCCAGAAGATCTTGGTAGTTTCCAGTGAGGTATAGATGAATCACAAGAGGATATTAAAAGTAGGGAAGGGAAGTTGACTTTCAGAAAACACATTCAGAGGGCCACACGGGCCGCTTTACAGTTCAGTGTGTGCCTTTTCTTCAGTTTGAGTTGGGGCAGATGATGAACAGGGAGTTGGACACAGCTTGCCCTTTGACCTGTGACGTTTTTGCAGCCCTCCCTCCTGTGGGCTCTCCGTGTGCCACATGCTCCACAAGGGGCCGAGCCGAGTCTCTGTTGCTGGTGGCTGCCCCCCGCCTCTTCTCGCTTTCATCTGCTCGCTTCCACCACCTTTTGCCGAGGTGCCTCTTACACATCTGCGTGTGGAGCATCTTTCACTCCTCACGCTTTCCCTCTCTCTTCCTTACTTCTGGCCATTCTCCCCACTCGCAAGTAAGGAAAACAGGCAAACACGTTGCTGCACAGGGAGGTGTACATATGAAGTGACTTTAAACATGCAGTGTGTTTATTTTTTTTACCTTATTTTGCAGCTCTGGGGATTGAACTCGGTGCTCGCACATGCTAGGCAAGTGCCTACCATGGCCTTACATGCTGGGTGGGGAACGGTGTTGGGCTGGTGGAGCTCGTGCATTTTAGAAGTGGCTTCAGAGAGAAGGTTTTGGATGAGCGCGGGGGGGAGGGCCTTGAGAGCGTGAAGGTCCCGCCTGCCTTTTGGTGAGAGGGAGGACTGTGTCATCCCCTGTCGTGCTGTGCCTGTGCCTGCTTTTGAAGCTCTCATGCGTTAACCCCTTCTGTTTTTATTTCATTAATTTTTCCCACAAATGCTTTATTTAAGTGAGACAGCTTTCTTAGAAGTGTACATTCTGTGATAAACTATTTTGTTGGTTTGAATGATTGCATAGTTTTCTGTACCACATACAATGCCATATGATTTTATTTTAAAGTGTCTGGAGTGATTCCAGATCAGAGAGCTGCAATGATATTTCAGATAGAGATGTGGAGATACCGTCTCTTAGCACTGGCCTTCCCTTTTGCTGACCTCTGATGTGACCGTGGAGTGTTTGTCAAATCTAAAAGGTCATTACCAGTACTCACCATGAACTAAGCTCCAGTTATCACTCAGATTTTGGATTTTCTGTCTCAGAATCTCATCCAGGACCCACTGCACTTGGCTCGTTTTCTTATGTTGCCTCTGGCCTGTGGCCATTCCTCAGTCTGTCCTTGCTTTTCATGACCAGGGTACTTTTGGGGAGGACTGGCCAGGTATCTTGCAGCATGAATCCCAGTTTTGGTGCAGCATGTGTTTTCCTCTTAATGGATTTTTGGGGGAAGACCACCAAGGGAGAGGCCCTCATCACATGACATCAGGGCATATGCCTGAAGATTTATTTATCCTTTTTGGTCCTCCCAGCTCTACCTCCTTTGTCTTTCATTGCCTAGTAGGTTTTAAAAGTAAAAAATCTGAAGTTTATCTTGCAAACTTAAAAAAGAAAGATGCACTGCCCACTTATTTCATGTGGTGGTTGACTCTGCAGCCCCTTTCCCGTGTGTCTCCACAGAGTCCCGGAATTGGCCTTTCTCTGATGTAGGTCGGTTCCCTTGGCCTGAGGGAAATAGCACAGAGATTTTTTAAAAGGCCTCTTTCTCTTTCGAGTTTACTTGACTAAGCCTCACTCTTCTTTTGCTGCCAAAGAATAAAATCTTTTATGCTTCTTCTTCCCTGTTCTGCCTGTGACTGCCAAATTCGAAGCTGTGTCCAGGGCAGGAAGTCGGCCCTGCACGTACAGAACTCACGAGCGCAGTCTTCGGTATAAGTGGCCTGTGCGTGAGGGGAGCTCGCAGCCGGAAAGTGTCAGTGCTTCTTTGAAAATCCAAGCAGACCCCAAAGCCGAGGCATCCCGCAGACAGTGGTTGTGGTTGCGCTTTGCGTGGTAGAGCGCATCAGGAACCGCTCACAGCACTCGGCTCTCACTGGGCATTGCATTTCTGTGCTGGGACAGCTGCTTTCTCGGGGGCAGCCTCAGGTGGGGAGGTGGCAGCCGTCCTTACCTGAGGCACAGTGGAGCTGGGTGATAGCAGACACATCGCTGGCTCTTTGAAGCTGTATTAACTACAGCATTAAAAAAAAAAAAAGGAATCTTTTTA
>RJWT010018346.1:0-18895 GCA_004365215.1 Cuniculus paca
TACAGATAATTGAGATGCGAGGAATCTTTTCATATCTCGTCTCATTTGTCATTTTAGTTTTCCAGACTAACTTGAGACTCATTTGTCAAATTGCACAAAGGAAAAACAAATTTGGTGTTGGCCTTCTAGCTCGGAGTCCCCGAGTGGTGGTGGTGAGCCTGTGGTGCTGTTGCCGCTGCTGCAGGCTGTTCCTTACCATCAGAAGCTTTGAAAGCTTTGCCGTCACTGCCCTGGAGCCTCATGTGCTCATAGGCGGGGCTTCGGAGGGTGCTGAGATGGAGGGGCTCCTAGCTGACTTGCAGAGGCGGGTCCCTGCGGATGTCGGCTATGGGAGGCTCGTCTCCCTCCCCGGGTGCTCCCTTTGCTGTCTGCTTTCTGTTCTCCGTGGTGTGAGTGCACTCCTCCGCCACGCCCCTCTGCCACGCTACCCTGCCTTGCAGCCAGCCCGCCATGGACTGAAACGTGAGCCAAAGTAAACCTCTCCTCTAAGTTGTGGCTGTGGGGTATTTCATCCCTGTGACAAAGAAAGTGACTGAGAGACTCGTTACTATAACTGGGACCTGGACCTACAAGTGAAGTAGAAAATAAGGAGAAAATGAGAATACATGTGCCCGTGTGTGTGTGTGTGTGTGTGTTTTCAAATCTTCATATGCATTTTATTCAACATTATATTCTTCAACTGCCTTTTAATGCGTAGTTTTTTTATAACTGGTGTCTTAAATTGTGTGTTCTTCTAGGTCAGCTCTTGCCGACTGTTTTCAAGTCCCACGCCTGGGGCATCCTGCACACACTGCTGGAGATGTTCAGCTACCGGATGCATCACATCCAGCCGCACTACAGGGTGCAGCTGCTGAGTCATCTCCACACGCTGGCTGCCGTGGCTCAGACCAACCAGAACCAGCTGCACCTCTGGTGAGCTGCAGAGCCTGCCGGTCCTGGGATGCATCCAAGCTGTGCAGGAACCGGGGACTCATCGTTCAGCTCCCCATTGTTTATCTCACTGTAAAACTTCTTTCCTCTTAAAGTACTGTGTTTTCATTCTACTGTAGGAGTGGAGTCTGTTCTGTGAATAGACAGTTGAGTACCTTGCTTAGGATCTGTGGACTAAGAATTAGTACTTCTAACTTAGCACATGGAATTAATTTATTTATTTATTTTGTTTTGTCTTTTTGAGACAGGTTTCACTATGCAGTTCAGGCTGGCCTTGAACTCACTTTGTAGCCCAGGCTGGACTTGAACATAGCAGTTCTCCTGCTTCAGCCTCCCAAGTGCTGGGATTACAGGCATGAGCCACTAGCCTAGCAGCAACATTGAATTTAGATCATGTTTAACACATCATTTTTGTTTGTTTTTTAAGTGAAAATGTATTTCAGATTTTTAAAAAATGTAAGTTTTGAAATGCAGTATGTCCAGATTGAACTCACAACCTTACGCTTGCCAGGCAGGTGCTTAGGCCACTGAGCTAGATCCCTGGCCCCAGGGAGTTTTTCAAGATAAAATTTGGTACCTCAGTTTTTTTTTCCTTAAACAAATTAAATATTGCTCTTTCTCATACAAAAGAGGAAATTTTTTTTTTAATCAAAGAAGGGATGTTTACAGTTTTAATGCTTTTACATTTTAATTCACCCAGAATTCGATTTAATTCCCCAGTTCTGAACTTTCACATGCAAGCCTCTGCTTTCCTTCCTATTTGTCCAATTTAGCGTGGAGAGCACCGCCCTCAGGCTGATAACAGCGCTTGGGAGCTCCGAGGTCCAGCCGCAGTTCACGCGCTTCCTCAGCGACCCCAAGACCGTGCTGTCTGCGGAGTCCGAAGAGCTGAACCGAGCCTTGATCCTGACCCTGGCCCGAGCCACTCACGTGACAGGTATGCGCTCTCTGGGACCAGCCACGGTGACCACAGCGTGCTCCCACTCTGCTCTTTACTGTGAGGGCACTGAAGACGCGCTTCCCATTCGTTCAACAGACGCCAGTTGTCTTGCCCTGGTGTATTGGCATTATTAAAAATGTTGCGTCTGAGGCCAGACCTGTGGCTCTTGACCCCATCAGATGTTAAAATGCAGGTGCTTGAAAATGTTAATTCATTTTAGAAATTCAAAATCATTGCATGTTAACATAAATAATATTTTTATGGAAAAGTATTGTCAAACAAATTCCAGTGAGAAGAGGCACCATTGTTCTGCGTTTTTACATTGGTCTTTAATGTTTCGTGGTAAGGGAAATAACTGCTTCTCATACTTGCTTTTTTACATTTAGTCTGTTGCAGTGTGTCAGTATTATTTTAGTTAAAGCAAATGAAATACGGCCTCTCATAGGTACAGGGTTGGAAAAGAGAGTGCTATTGCAATGGTCTTTTCAGGTAATCCTGATCACCCCAAAATTTCTGAGAGATAGACTGCAAATGAGACCCAGAATCCATCAGTGCACGTTTTATACTTTGTTACATCATAATCTATTGTTTTATTCTGATATCCCAGTTTTTTTGTTGTTGTTGTGTATTTTTTTGCAGCACCAAGGATCAAACTCACAACCTTTTGCTTGCCAGGCAGGCAGCTTAGGCCGCTGAGTTAAATCCCCAGCCCTTATTGTTTTATTCTGTACGTTTAATCCACGTGTATGCTTTAGCGTTGTGAATCAGTCGTTTGGAAAATACTGGTTCATTGAATTCTGTTGTTCTAGCAGATATTGCCACCTTTCATTAAATGATATCAGAAAATTACATTTGTTAATACCACTACAAATCTAATCTTTAAGTTTTGAAAAGCTATCACATTCATCGTACATATAAGCGTTTTCAATTTTTAATTTCCACTTGACATAAAGTTCTATCACAGGTAAAAGACACTGTCGTTTCTTCAAGTGCCAGTGTCATTTGGTTAATTTTCAAGAAAATGTTTGCTAAATGCATACTTTTGAATAATTATGGTTTTTGTGTGTGTGTGCATGTCAGATATTCTTTCAAATAAAACTAAATCACACATGAAAAAACAGTTGATTTGGCCCAGTGCTCAGACACTTGCATGACCACAAGTGCTTTTCCTCAGGTCCCTTCATGCGTTCTTCCCATTTTGCCACACAGAATAGTAAAGATTGATAGTTTCTGCAGGTTCATCAGTGATACTGTGTTTATTTTTAACTGACACAGGTGATTATCCATATGTATTGGATGTTATTTGATGTTTCCACACACGTATGCATTATGTAGCTTTCAAATCAGGCTAACCATATTTATCTCCTCAGACATTTGTCATTTCTTTGTGATAAAAATATTCAAATCCTTCCTGCCAGCTTTTGTGCACTGTATGGTACATTGTCAGTGATGATCTTAAGTAAAATGGGCATTTGATTCTCACTGAGAATCAAGGTGGAGCACATAATGGCTATTAGTATAAATCTGGTGCCTTTTGATTTGTACTAAGAGCCAGCAGTTTTACTAATGTGACTTGGGCCTATTAGTGTGTGTAAAATAAAAGAGCCAGTGGTACCTTGGTTGTATTATTTGGGCAGTTTCGACTTTATTGAATCCCTAAAAGGTCATTGAGGACCCCAGAAATCAGCAGACCACATTTTGAGAAGTGTTGTTTGAAAAAATAGGTGTTAAATTTAGCAGCCTTAAGCCGGGTGTGGTGGCTCACACCTGTAATCCCAGCACTCGGGAGGCTGAGACAGGAGGATCATTGTGAGTTTGAGACCAGCCTGGGCTGCAAAGTGAGCTCACGGCTAGCCTGAACGGCATAGTGAGACCCTGTCTCAAAAACGTAAGGGCCAGGGATCTAGCTCAGTGGCCTAAGCGCCTGCCTGGCAAGCACAAGGTCATGAGTTCAATCCCCGGTGCTGCAAAAAAAAAAAAAAAAAATTTAGCAGCCTCAAACTTTTATGTACATTATTTTGCATAAGTGAACTTTGATTTAGGGACTTGTATTTGTGTATGGTTGTTTCAACCACCAGAAAAGGCATCCACTATTGCAATTCTGTTCCCTTGGTTCAATGAAGAACTAGTAAATCATCGCCAGGAGTCAAAGGAGTAGTGGTTGGTCTGTGCCACTATTCTTTCCTTGGTACTCAGAAACCTGAGAGAGAGAAAGAGATGCCAGTTCCAGATGTCTTTTGTTGTCTCTTTTTAGTTGATTCTGTTTCCTAATATGGTAAAGCCAAATCACTCATAAACTAAGAAAATGTGAGTCCTCATTAGCTAAGTGGCAGTAACTGTACTGCAGTGAAACTTTGAGTGTATATTGTTTCTTAATATTTTTTGGTGAGTCTTAGATATGATCATTTATATCTGGATTACATCTGTCTGTTTATGTTTAGATTTTTTTACAGGCTCCGATTCAATTCAGGGAACATGGTGTAAAGATATACTTCAAACCATCATGAGTTTCACACCGCATAATTGGGCTTCTCATACCCTTAGCTGTTTTCCAGGCCCACTGCAGGTAATTCTTTCTCAATGGGTATGCATGGACTCTTTTCTTACTGTTCAGTTTCCTTATAGACAACTCTCTAACTAGTCTTGGTGACACCCAAAGAATATTAACTTTCTTATCTTTTTTTTGCACAACCTTGCGTTTGCCAGGCAGGCACTTAGGCCACTGAGCTAGATCCCTGGCCCCTACTTTCTTATCTTTTTTAAAAACAGCTGGGTGTGGTGGCACAGGCCTGTAATCCCCAGCACTTGGGAAGATGAGGTAGGAGGATCACCTCAAATTTGAGGCCAGCCTGAACTACATAGAGAGACCCTGTCTCAGAAAAATCAAAAAAAAACAATAACAATAAAAAATTGCTGTACTTCCAAAATCTCTTCAGTTGTTTCTCATCTGACTCTAAAACTGGACATTTCTAAACTTGTATTTATTGTGTTTCATCCCAATTCACACTTTGAAAATCTCACAAGAATTAATGCGTTATGTGAAAAGCTCTTACAGAACTGAAATGGAGAGAAATAATGGCTTTATGGACCTTTCCAAGTGCATATATGTTGTCCTTCACTGAACTTTATTTTAATCACACAACTCAACTATGCATCGGCGTCTACTTTCAGAGAAAATGTAGACACTGGGGCTGGGGATTTAGCTCAGCAGCCTAAGCACCTACCTGGCAAGCATGAGGTCGTGAGTTCAAACCTCGGTGCCGCAAAAAAAAAAAAAAAAAAAAAAAAAAAAAGAGAGAAAATGTAGACACATCTGTTTTCCATACCCTTGAGTGGGGGAGTGGTGGTCCTGCGCTTATCAGAACCAGCTGGACGGCTCGCTGAGCTAGGGACTGCCGGGCCCAGCCACAGCTTCCGGGTCAGTGGGCCAGGGATAGGGCTTCTGAATTTGTATTTTGGTTTTATTTTGGTTTGTTCTTTGGCAAGACCTCAGTTGACAGTGGTGTACTGGTCTGGAGGCCACACTGTGAGAACCGATGGCCCAATGTAATGAATTTTCTTTATAGTGACACTGAAATACATAAGGGGCAAAGGGTAGATATATTACTTTTCTCCCCTCCCCCCAGAGTAGCGATCAATGATTACAGGAACTTTGAGTTCATGCTCATTTGGAGCTTTTGTTTGGGAAATCGAGGAAAAGGATATTTAGAGTTACTAGCTGGCCGGACCTGCATATTTCCTGGTCAGGACACAGAGGTCCAACTGAGCCTTATTTGCTGATACGCTCCAGGTCACTTCATTTGTTGATGTGAGAACTAAATCTAGAAGTGGCTTCTTAGCTCCATGTCAAGCACTGTTTTATTATGATGGAAAAAATTTTTGTCTTTTCGTTAGGCATTCTTCAAGCAAAATAATGTACCTCAGGAAAGCCGTTTTAATCTGAAGAAAAACGTGGAAGAGGAGTATAGGAAGTGGAAGTCAATGACCAACGAGAATGACATCATCACCCACTTTTCCATCCAGGGCTCTCCCCCGCTCTTCCTCTGTCTTCTCTGGAAAATGCTCTTGGAAACAGACCACATTAACCAGATCGGCTACAGGTGAGCCAGACCCTAACTGCACATTCTGCTCAGCAGGCCTTGTATCCCTGTAGCAATGGAGCTCTTTGCTCTCTGCTTTGCAGGGTATTAGAGAGAATTGGAGCCAGGGCCTTGGTTGCCCATGTGAGAACTTTCGCTGATTTTCTGGTATATGAGTTCTCTACATCAGCAGGAGGTCAGCAGCTCAATAAATGCATTGAAATTCTTAATGACATGGTGTGGAAGTACAACATTGTTACGCTGGACAGATTAATTCTCTGCCTGGTAAGAATACATGTATTTCTAGCTTTATTATTCTCTTTTAGATGTGTGTGACTGATTGACCTTATGCTGGTCTGCTCTATAGTGCCTGAAAGGATTTAATGGATTTATTCTAAAATCAAGCATTGCTGTTCATTAAAGAATTAGAGATTTCCCAGTTCATTCATTCATTCATTATTTATTGAATATCTACTGTTCTGTGCACAGACAGTACAGAGGTGAGTAAAAGAGTCTTAGTTGTGGCCTCGTGAGGCTGTAAAGGATGAGCAGGTACACTCGGACTCGATTCCCAGAGGCTCCAGCTAGGGCGGGCGGTAGTGCAGCGTCGCTCTGCGTCTTTGCCAAGCACAGTTGTGTTTCTGCTCACTTTGGTAGCCACCGTCAGACCTGAGCGTTTCTCTTACTTAGCCACTCTGCATCTGCCATACGTTTGTCTCCTGACATTAAAGTCTGTTTCAGGCAAGTTTTTAAGAAAAGACTCCAAGCAGACTAGAAAATGATGCATTTAAAAAAATATTGTGGTGATATTTGGAGGAATTTAGTTCACTAACTTTTTCTTCTTAGCTGTGGAACATAGATAGGAAGGTAGTTATAATCTTACGGGAAATAAAGTAAGTCTATAGCCCAACACAAAGTAAGATGGAGGTATGGGGTAATAGTACTGCAGAGCAATGAGACATCACCTCTACATAGGTGACAGATTGTGAAAGATAGAATAGATTTCAAAAAATAAAACTGACCGTTTGTGGCAAGAGAAATGGTGAGCCAAAATAGCTACGAAAGGGTCAGATGAGGGCTGGAGATTGAGCTCAGCAACATAAACGCCTGCCTGGCACGCGCGAGGTCCTGAGTTCGGTTCCTGGTACTGAAAAAGAAAAGGATGAGCGTGGAGACTCCTGACCGGTGGCCTGGGATAGACTGGACAGCGGGGAAGTTCTGGTGGTAGTAAGGCATGACTCTGTTAGGGTTTAGACTGCCAAATGGACACACACTTCTGTGCGGACTGGGGGTTTTCATTTTGTTCTGTTGTTCTCCAAAGGCCATGCGTAGTCATGAAGGAAATGAAGCCCAGGTTTGTTACTTCATAATTCAGTTGCTGCTACTCAAACCAAATGACTTTAGAAATCGAGTGAGTGACTTTGTGAAGGAGAATTCCCCGGAGCACTGGCTGCAGAACGATTGGCACACCAAGCACATGAGTTACCACAAGGTATGGAGTCCAGGTCCCGCTTCGCGTCCTGCTTGTGAAGCCGCACTCAGTTCTTTGGCTGATCGCTCGGCTGGCTCCTCTGTCATTCTGCTGTGTTGTCTCTGGTTTGTGTGGCAGCACATTAGCTCGCGATCACTCTCATGAAGTTGGAACACACTGAAACTGCAATTTTAGTAGATTTTAGTAGATGATAGAAAGTGGAGAAAGGTGTGATAAAGTGTAACTTAAAGCGTTTACACGAAGGGACTCAGGTGACAACTTGGGGGTAAACTGCTTTGCATGAGCCAGGCCCTGACACCAATCTCTCATACTAGAAAACAGAGAAAAACTTCTGTATGAAAAAGATCCAAACGGTGTTTTCAGTTTTATTTAGCTGTTTTAGAGGAAAGAAAAGGGTGCCCTGAACATTTATTCTATTCTCATTTCTGCAGAAATACCCTGAGAAGCTATACTTTGAGGGGCTGGCGGAACAGGTTGACCCTCCCGTGCAGATCCAGTCCCCCTACCTGCCCATCTACTTTGGGAATGTGTGTCTCCGGTTCCTGCCTGTGTTTGATATCGTGATCCACCGATTTTTAGAGTTACTGCCCGTGTCCAAATCGCTGGAGACTCTGCTGGATCACCTAGGAGGCTTATATAAATTTCACGGTGAGTTTGCTTTGTTGTGGTTTTTGTTTTTTGCAATACCAGGAATTGAACTTGGGACCTTGCACTTGCCAGGCAAGCACTTGTGTCGCTGAGCTACATCCCCAGCTGTGGTGAAAAAAATGGTTTGTTTGTTTTTTTTCAAATTTTAATCCCATCTAAGCTCTAGACCCAAAAGCCTGGGCATGGCCACGTGGTGATAGTGGTTTTAAGGTTTTACGTTAGGTTTTTTTAAAAGTGTTTTGAAGATAAGTGCTATGACATGATGTCAAAGTATAAAATATGTGACATAAAAATATTAGTGCAAAGCAAGATGATATTACTGTAAACTAAACATTTTGGTCCCTCTCTTAGGTGAGTAGGATTTGAATAGCAATGCATATGATTAAGCTGAAAGAGTACAAGGGATCACTTGGGGAAACATTGTATTTTTTAATCAGATTTTATTGATACATTTTAGATATACATAATCACATTCATCACAGAATACATGATATAATTTGTTTTTTATTTTCCCCATTCTCCTACTCTCCCTTCAACCTCTCTTCCTCTCCCCATCTACAAAAGCTTTGTTTCCACATCTCTGGAAAAACTATTGAGGTAGAAAAAAACCCAGGCATATTCGAAGGAGAATTGTTTCTCTGAACTGAGTGGAGTTCCCCCCAACCCCCGGAAATTTGTAGAAGTAAAGCTAGAAAGAGATTGCAGATGACTGAAATCACCTTTGATGCCAGATTCGCTGTTACAATGCTCAGATAATGGTCATCTGGAAGTACTGAGATGATGGCGTGGAGCATCATTTTAGAAAGTTAAGAGCAGTTGGAGTTCACAGCACATCTTGGCAAGAAGACACCATTTCAAAGACCTGTCCAAAGCTCAGGTGTATGATTAGTACTGACACAAAGATGCTGGCACTGGAAATGAGAGAGAAGGGACAAATGGCCAAGGAAGAAGGAGCAGGATTCAGTTGGCTAGTAAGAGAATAGAGAAAGAAAAAGTCAGAGATGACTCCGAAGTCTCAAGCATGGTCCTGGAGAATGCTGTGGTCCGTGCTAAGTGTGACGGTCACAGAGTAGCCCCGATGAGGACAAAAAGTATTTGTCTAGTGGGCGGTTTTGATTGTGTAGTAACGTTGAGGTATAACGTTCAGTTTCGTTAAAAACATTTGCATTAGGTGATGCATGCCGAGTGCAGAATGGCATGCGGGGAGAAGGGCCTGCCTGGGTGCCGGCTAATCCGCTTCACTCTCTTGAGGCAGCCACTTCTAACTTTTGTGTGTCCTCAGCTGGATCCCCATTGTTGTTTTAACCTCATACAATCTGGTAAACGTGAGTTTTCTGCCTGTATTGTGTGTCAGGGCTGATCGTTTGATTCCATGCAGTAAGGGCTGCTTCAGACATGCAGTGTTATTTCTGCTGTCCTCTGTTTATGACTGTTTTAGTCTTCTCTAATCTTTTGCTAGTGTAAAGAAGACTACAGCAACATTCTATGCTATGAGCAGGATTTTTGCAGGACAGTTGCTCGCTCAAAGCAAGAGCATCCTTAAATAAGAAACTATGTGTGTTATTTGGATCTTTCTCCATGTTTTAAAAGTAGAGGATTCATGGTATGCAGCTGTTCAGCTCATGAAATAGTTTTGTAATATTCTGAGCTACTTTTCAGTAATCTTGAAAGCAGGTGATACATTTTTCATAGTTGTCAGTAGCCCTGTAAACATTTTATGTTCTTTTTATTTATCTTGGCAGACCGCCCGGTGACTTATCTGTATAACACACTGCACTATTATGAACGGTACCTGAGAAACCGCGACCATCTCAAAAGGAAGCTCGTCCATGCGATCATCGGCTCGCTCAAGGATAACCGACCGCAGGGCTGGTGTCTGAGTGACACTTACCTGAAGAATGTCATGAATCCCCGAGAGGACAATCCATGGGTCCCAGATGACTCCTACTACTGCAAGCTGATTGGCAGACTAGTTGATAATATCCTTTTTATCCTGACTTTTTTCAGACTGTCCATTAGTAGCAACAGTTTGAGTCAATGGTATTTGATTCATACTTTGAGCTTTTAACGATCTTTTTACTTTTATATCTGTAAAAGTTTTGAAATTTTAAATTTACAGTATCATGTCATGTAAGTTGAAATTCCACTAATATTTATATTTAAAAACAGACTTTATGGAGCTTTGTTTCAAAGAAAAGGAAATCCTATTTTCAAAAATACATATACTATGTATTATGGCGTACGCATCTATTTGGTACTAGAGATCGTAGAGTCTTGTTGCTTTAAATAGATCCTTGAATACTTTTTTTGTGGGTGGGGTACTGGGAATGGAACTCGGGACCTTGCGCTTGCCAGGCAGGCACTTGTGCCGTTGAGCTATATCCCTGGCCCCCTTGAATACTTTTAAAATATTAATATGAATAGACAAAAACCAAACTTAATTTTTAGTGAAAAAGCTGTTCTATTAGTGTTTGTGTTTCTTCATTTTGATTTCATGTTTTCATTTATCAGCACACTATACATAACATCTTTATACCAAACCACTGTTTAACAGAGAAATTTCACATAAATGAACGTGATTTATTTTGCTAAGCAAAGAAATTTATTTCCTGAGGTAAAATTATTACTCACAATGAGGTAATTTTCATGTCACGTTACCCTGTAGCTATTTAAAGAAATAGGCTGATGAGGCCTAGGGCTGTCTGGGTCAGATGGTTGCTGTCAGTCCACATCAGCCGTGTCAGACCTACCCTCTTGATATGCGTGGCTTGCCTCACCTCTAACCGAAGCCGACATGGACTGCTAGGCAGCTGATAGTCAGCTCAGCTGATGATCAAATGAGATGCTTACATGTGAGACATTTTGAAATCTCTGAAGCGTTATACAAATGTGTCCAGTTTTTAAAGTTTTTTGTTTTTTGTGGGGTTTTTTGGGTATTGGGAATCAAACTCAGGACCTTGAGCTTGCTAGGCGGGCACCTGTGCCACTGAGCTGTATCCCCGGCCCCACGGATGTGTCGTTCATCTCAGATGTTATGCCTTAATTGTCTGCACCAATGGCTGGCAAGTCTCCTGGACCCTTCCCAAACTGCGACTGGAGGTTCAACGAGTTTCCCAACCCAGCTGCCCACGCCCTGCACGTGACCTGTGTGGAGCTCATGGCCTTGGCGGTTTCAGGCAAGGATGTTGGCAATGCGCTTCTGAATGTCGTCCTGAAGAGGTGATTATCCTGTTCTGTGCCGTGAGACTGCTCATTTGGAGAGGGAGAGTTCATTTAGAACTGTTAGGTGAGGCTGGTGCCCTTTGGAAGATAGTGTCTTCTGGTTTCCACTCTCGGCTGTGAGACCAGGCCTGGCCAGGTTCACAAGACCTGGTTTCGTTCATGCTTCTCCCCCTTGTTGCTGGCATGGTATATAATCTACAGATAACCCTAACTTGTCCCAAGGTGCTATCACAGCTCTGTGATCGAGCACTCGCGAGGCCCTGGATTCGGTTCTTGGCACTGCTAAAACTGAAAAAGAAAAGAAAACCAGTCTTCGTAAAAAGCAGTATAAACTGGGAGATAATGATTGAGGGAGATATAAGTATAATTTTTTCAGTCTAGCAACAGTTGTTGAAAGGACATTATTCCCTCTTAAAAAGCCTTACTGACTTTACTAAATTTTTATTTTAAAAAATTGTATTTTTTGGAGTAGATCAACTGTCAATCCTCTGCATTATAAATGTTTTCAAAATAGTGTGTGTTGTCAGCCATGTAAACTGATCTCATAATCTCACACTCGTGTTCTTTTTTCACTCATCTGCAGCCAGCCTCTGGTGCCCAGAGAGAACATTACGGCGTGGATGAACGCCATTGGTTTGATCATCACAGCTCTCCCAGTGAGTAATAAGGGGAACTCCTGCTTAGTGATGGAATGCAGCCAGCCCTCTCCCGCTGACCTAAGGAAAAAGATGTGTGGAGGAGGAGCTTGTGCAAGGACCTTGTGCAAGTTAATGAAATGCTTTATACTTTTTAAGTTTTTCATATTATTCCTGCTTTAAAAACCTGCAGTGACTGTGTTTGCCTTTTTGCATCAGACCTGAATATGTCTACCTTCCTTGAAGATTTCTGAACCCCCTGCTGTCCATCTTCCAGCCCAGCTTAGTTTTGACACTGTAACATGATCCGCTTTTGTCCATTTAGCGCATGACTCACCTGGAGCCTGTCCCCATGCAAATGGTGCTTATTGAGACAGGTGTTGGGTCTCTGATAGGTCAGTGATGAGACAGTAGCTGAACCCTTCTTCCTCTCCCTCCTCCTCCAGAGCCAGCTCAGCCCTTCGGCTCCACATCGCGCTCACGTCACAGGTGTGGCCGGCGTGTGCAGCTGTCTGCTGGGTGTCTGAACAGTGTTGTCTCACACAGAGCTCTCTGACTTGTCTGATGATGCAGCTCTGTGGATGATGCTGTTCTTTACACACCTTCAGAATACATGCATTTATTTCTGAATTGTGTATGTACATTACTGCTGTCTGTGTAGGAACTATTGGCAGTAGGTCCCAGTTTATTGCATGGTAAATGACAGATAATAAGCGAGGCAGACACAGGTGTGGAGCCTTGTAACTGACAGGATGGATGGAAAGGGGCCTCTGCTAGTAGGCTTTGGGTGTGCACTAGAGAAGCGGTCTTTTCACTGGGATTTCTTCTGATCACAAAGGAGCCGTACTGGATCGTGCTTCACGACAGGATTGTGAGTGTGATCAGCAGCAGCAGCCTGACGTCTGAAACGGAGTGGGTGGGCTACCCGTTCCGCCTCTTCGACTTCACTGCTTGCCACCAGTCCTACTCAGAGATGAGCTGCAGCTACACGCTGGCACTGGCGCATGCTGTGTGGCACCACTCGAGCATCGGGCAGCTCTCGCTCATTCCCAAGTGAGTGTCATCGTCTTCCTTGTGTTTGGAAATTTCATTTACAGATGGAGTATGTATCTGTTTTGTTTGTTTTGTTTTTAAAGACAGAGTCTCACTATGCAGTTCAGGCTCGCCTTGAACTCACTGTGTAGCACAGGCTGGCCTCCAACTCATGGCAGTCCCCCTGCCTCAGCTTCCCAAGTGCTGGGATTACAGGCATGTGCTGCCATGCTCTGAAGTGTGTACCTCTTTCACAAGAACAACTTGCAGAGTGTTTTTAGTAGAGTTCTTATTTAATCAGAAAGCATCTTATTTCAGGACTGTTTTTAAAATTTTATTTGTATGTGTAAATAATAATATGGCATCTCGTTTTCCATTACAGTTTCGGGAGGTTTAGTCAATGCATGGTGTTTCCAAAATGTACCCTAAAAGTTGCCCGTTGAACTGAAAAACTGATTATCAACCCATTTTCTGCTTATGTTTCTTGAGCACAAAATTGGTATTAGTTTTAAATTACTTGAGAACAGTACCTAGATTAGATTGTTCTCTTTTTCTTTCAGATCATTCACCTTCTGTTATTTAAAACTTGTACTATGAAGAATGACTTAAATAAGTAATTTAAATAATCAAATATAAGGGAGAATCAGAGATGCGAGATTACTTAAGTATTGTTCCAAAAATGAAAAGGAACTTTTAAAAAATCACAAGTTTTGGAGATAATTTTAATACTTTTATAAATATTAGCAAAAGTCAAAGAATTCAACTGATTTCACTTCACAAGAGATTTCTATTTTTAACTTCATAATTTAGGTTTCTCACTGAAGTCCTCATTCCTATAGTGAAGACTGAATTCCAGTTGCTCTACGTCTACCATCTCGTAGGACCATTTTTGCAGAGATTTCAACAGGAGAGAACTCGATGTATGATAGAGGTAAAACACAGTCAGGATACGTTTTGAAGTAACTATTTAAGTTTATTTCATGGTGTTTTTCAAGCTGCAGGTCATGGCATTAATAAGGAAGTCAGTTTTGGGTGACTCTAAGAGCAGCTTTTGGGGAGTTTGTTGTGGGGTATGTCAGACTGCAGGTGCAAGAGGAAATGCCATTGTTGAGCTCAAGAAGAAGTTAAAGATGCAGGCTGCAGCCTGACCCAGGACCGTTGTCCCCACGCGCCGGCATCGAGGTGCGGCCTGGCCGCCTCGTGTTAGGTTACTCGGGCCGTTGAGTGATTTTCCGTTGTCTGCTGACTAGATTGGTGTGGCATTTTATGACATGCTGCTGAATGTGGACCAGTGCAGCACCCATTTACACTACATGGACCCCATCTGTGACTTCCTGTATCACATGAAGTACATGTTTACCGGTGACAGTGTAAAAGAGCAAGTAAGTTAAATTTATGTAATATTTTTTAGAAGTGCTTCACTTATAAAATTTGAATGTGTGATGATACAGAGATAGAGTTTGTTTGGATGAGTTTATTTTGGGTTTTTTTTTTTTTTTAAAGAGAGAAGGGTTGATAATCAGACCTTAGGGATCTACAAGACTATAGGGGACTGTTATTCTCCACATAGTAGTGAAATAAATTTATGTTTAATTTCTCCGCCTTTCCTTTTTGGTTATTTGAAACAGCGCTATGTGAAAAGACCTGGAGTGTTGGATTAGTTAATAGTGACAGTTAATTACTTAACCGTAGTCGCAGTAGAGGGACAGTGTGGTGTGTCGGGAAGGAGGGGGTTCACGCTCCTCCAGTGCCTGAGGCACACTGCAGGGCCTGAGCAGAGGCGCTGCCCTGGGGACAGACGAGACGAGCGTGGGGGGCACGGGGAGAAGTCCCAGTGCATAGTGCAGTCCTTGCCGTTTGGAGGGGTTCCATTCGGGGCGAGCCTTAGGTTGGTTTGTCACAGGAGGGCGTTTGTCACAGGAGGGCGTGAGAACCCTGTGCGGTAAAGGGCTGTGTGTTCTGACCCTGTGCGTGGAGAAGCGCTTCCTGCGGAGCTGGCTGCGGCAGTGGCCCCTGGTCATGGTGGCGCTTCCCAGGGCGGGAAACCGCGCTGGGCCTTGGCTCCAATGATGCTTCTTCCTCTGTTAGAAAGGCGGAACACTCTAGAACTGTGTGAATCCTGGTCTTCCAGGTTCTTTCCTTGGAGCTGGAGTGGGGAGGACATTGACTCCTTTATGCCTCTGGAGAAACGTCAAGGAAAGTTGACATGTTCTGTCCAGAGAGAGACAGCATGTGTGTCTTCAGCACTTTGTTAAAACGGAACATGTTGAGAACCGGAAAGCAGTGCTTTTAGAAAAAAAAAACCACTATATATATATATAAAACTTGACCCTAGGGAGCTTTGACACAAATGTATGCCGAAAGGAAAATTACTAATGGACTGATTGTTCCTCCTAAAGTCAGAGAGCATTTGAAGAAAGCGGAGAAGCTGTGAAACCACTTGAGAGTAGCTCTAATGTTCCGTTTGAATTCCAAGAATCAAAACAGGAAAATGACAGATAAATGTTGCAGACATGAATGATTCAAGGAGTTTCCCAGTAATTACGCTCCTTGCCTCTGTGAAAATGGCATTTTAATAGGATGATCAAATTATTGGATACAGAAAATTCCCCGTGTAGACTTGGCTACCTTTCAGTAGTGGATGACTGGGTAGGTAGGGGTTGGTTTTTTAAGTGTGTATCTGTGATATGAACACACATTGGGAGGGGGTGAATACATGTCCGCTCTCCTGTAAGAAACCCAGAAGGTGTACAGAAGCTTCTCTTCTGCCCCACTGCACTCCATTTTTATTTCATTTCATTTCATTTCATTTCATTTCATTTCATTTCGTTTCATTTCATTTCATTTTTTGATGCTGGACTTGAACTCATTATGTAGCTCAGACTGGCCTTGAACTTGCAGCACTCTTCCTGCCTTTGCCTCCCAGACGCTGAGATTACACATGTGCCATCTTGCCCAGCGGCACTCCATATTTTATTTTTTAACTATGTAGGTGCCTTTTGGTCTTCTTTAAAAATGGCAAGCTAGAGCCTGGGGATTTCGCTCAGTGGCCTAAGTGCCTGCCTGGCAAGCATGAGGTTGTGAGTTCAATCCCCAGTGCTGCAAAAAAAAAAAAAATGGCAAGCTGAGTGTGGTGGCGCACACCTATAATCCCAGCACTCAGAAGGCTGAGGCAGGAGGATTGTTGCAAGTTCAAGACCAGCCTGGACTACATAGTGAGCTCAAGGCCTGTCTGAATGGCATAGTGCGACCCTGTCTCAAAAAGACACACATGCACACAAAAAAAGATGGCAAGTTGAAATTCTCTGGTTCAAGTAATTTTTGTGTTTTCATTTCCTAGGTAGAGAAGATTATCTGTAATTTAAAACCAGCTTTAAAGCTTCGCCTGCGATTCATCACCCACATCAGCAAGATGGAGCCGGCTGCGGTGCCCCCGCAGGCCATTAGCGGCGGCTCCCCCGCGCCACAGCCCAACCCGGTGCCGGCGCCCCTCCCGGGAGCGCAGTGAGGCCCACTGGGTGAGGGCAGAGCGAGAGGACGCGCATCTGTTCAATCTGAACGGGACCGTTCAGGTTGTTTATTTGATTCAGTTGTCGAATCTCTAGACACCCGTATTCCCCACCTCCCCGGCTCTATTTGGTCGCCGAGACTCTGAATATGCTGCTTATGGTTCCCGCTCACGGCAGTGTCCGGCGCCCTTGGATTCAGCGGGGTCTGTGACCCCAATGACTGCTGCTGGCACCCAGGCCCGCCCTTTTGGACCATTGACTTGGTTATGAGTAACATACTCGGTCTTCAGGGCATTATTTTAGAGATGCGGCACATGTGAAGTCGTCTTCACAAGGCCTTTTGTACGTAAATCTTTGGCATAACTTCAGAATAGAGATTTTTACCACTTGGAGGACTGCAGATTTCATTGCATTGCAGAATCAAATAAGGTTTCATATTTTTTTAAAAAATGGCTTGAAAATTTTATTGTAAATTTCCAAAAAAGTAGTGCAATGCTTTTATTAAGGTCAGTTGGCAGTTTTTTGGCCTTTGCTTGGAACTTAACTGTATGAAATGGGTTGGAAGCCGTGTAAGAAAATAACATCTGCCAATGCTAACATTTAAATAAAATCATGCTTCAACTGGGGATGTAGCTCAGTGGCACAGTGCCTGCCTGGCAAGTGCAAGGTTGGGAGTTCAAGTCCTGGTACTAAACAAAAAAATCATGCTTTGGTGATTGATTCTCCAATGTTTTTAAAAATTAATTAATTGTGCATGTTGACACCTGGCAGATGATATGAGTCTTGGAATTTTTATAATCTCAAACTTTTAAATATTTATATTTTTACATACAAAGAACATTTGTGTTCTTTGGCGTTGATTAGATGTTGAGAGACATATTGTTAATTTTAGGGGGAAATGGCATTGTGAGCTGCACGATGAGTGGTGAAGTCTGTTGGTTGAATAAACTGTGATTTGTTAATGACCACATTTGTGCAGGCTGCAGGCTGTCCTGGCGGGGCACTGGCCCAACCCATATGTCTTACAGTAGTAGGTGACTCATGTTGGCCTAGGAATTCAAAGTTACTGATTTTTTTTTTTAAAGAATTAACCAATTACAGTTAAAATTCTTCTAAACACATCCCTCCTAGACATTTATTTTCCTCATAGTTCACATTATTGCCATCAGTAAGTCTTTTATTTGTAATATAAGGCCAGTTTAAATTTTATATGATGATAAGATTTTTTGAGACAGGGTCTCACCGTGTAGTTCAGACTGGGCTTGAATTCACTCTTTAGCCTAGGCTGACCTTGAACTCGAGGCAGTCCTCCTGCCTCAGCCTCCAGATTACAGGCATGCACTACAGCGTCCGGCGAGGCTCTTTAACGAAGAGCTGTTAAAGCGGCGCAGTGAAAGCCCTTCCGCGGAGCCCTCCGCAGCGCAGTTCACATGGGCCCTGCCTAAGCGGGGAGGGGTGAGAGGTTGCGGTCTCCTTGTGACCGTATTGCTCTCCTTGGTTTTCCCCTTTCTCGGTCTGTTCCTGAACCTGCGGGAGTTGGTAGGGTGCTGATGAGATGTACTGTAGTTGCGGTGAGTGACGGGTGGGATGTTTTGAAGCCCCAGATAATTTTAAGTGAAATTCCAGTCTGAATTAGGTTTTGAAAATAAAATGTCAGTTTGACTTCCTGAGCTCCTGAATAGATTTTCAGGAATAGCGTCTACTTCTCAAGCCTATCTGAATAGCAGTCTGTGCTTTCTTTAAATTTTTTTTTTTTTTTTTTTTTTTTGCGGCACCAGGGATTGAACTCATGACCTCGTGCTTGCCAGGCAGGCGCTTAGGCCACTGAGCTAGATCCTTGGCCCTTTGATCTTTAAATCTTTATAGTAGCCTTGAGTGAGGTGTGTGTGTGCGTGTGTGTGTCTTGCATATTCTTAGAAACATGTAGACAACCAAATCTTATTATAAAGAGTTTATTACAAAAATCCCATCTTTTAGCTGGGAGTGGTGGCACATACCTATAATCCCAGTGTTCAGGAGGCTGAGGCAGGAAGATTACCATGAGTTTGGGTCAGCCTGGGCTACATAGTGAGTTCAAGGCCAGCCTGAACTACATAGCGAGACCCTGTTTCAAAAAAAATCCCATCTTTTGAACAGCATGGACACAGTAGCATTCCAGGTTGGATAGCCTTGTCTTCAAATAGGAAACCCACTCTGGGGGAGGAGAGGGAGGGAGGCCTCTATTTGTGTGTGTTCTTCTATTTGTGCCAGTGCATTTTTAATGGGAGATTAATATATGCATCTTTATTGAAGGATAAGTTGGGTTTTTTTTGCCAAAACAGGAAACATAAACTTTTTAATATCACAAAAGTTAGAATTGCCAAACCTTGAACTTCATACCCACAGGAAATTGGTACTTTGTCACACGC
>RJWT010018347.1:0-18906 GCA_004365215.1 Cuniculus paca
TATATCTGAGTAGCTTTCCATTGTATAAAAATGCCATTTCTTACCCACTTTTTTTCTTATCTTTCTTACCCACTCAGAAGCCAATGGGCAAACTATCCCTACTTCTTTCTGCTTCCCTGACACATAGAGCATTGTTCTTTCTCCTTTGACTTTCAACTTAAATGTACTTCCTGTATAAAGCATATTGATGGATCCTATCTCTTGATCCACTCTGCCTGTGTCTCTTTTTATTGGTGAATTGAGGCCATCTATATTAATGGTTATGGCCAACATGCACTGGCTCATCTGCCATGCTATTTTCCTTTTGTTGGATGCGTACTTTTCCCCTCCATTCAATTGTCTGTCCTGTTCAATGATCCCCTTCTGCCACCATTTCTGGAATCAAGGTCTTTTTTATCTCTCTCTAAAATGTCCTTCAGTATTCTTTGTAGGGTTGGTTTGGTGGTCATGAATTCCTTCAGTTGTTCTTTGTTATGGAAGTATCTTGTTTCTCCATTAATTTTGAAAGAAAGTTTTGCAGGGTACATCAGTCTGGGTTGGAAGTTGTTTTCTTTCAGGACTTGAAATATTTCACTCCAAGGTCTTCTCAACTTGATGGTTTGTGTTGAAAAGTCTGCGGTAATTCAGATGGATTTTCTTTTATAGGTGATTTGTTTCTTTTCTCTAACAGGTTTTATATTCTGTTCTTGTTCTGTGTTCTTGTGTTGAATTTCTGGAATCTTGATAATTACATGTCTTGGTGTGGATTTATTTTGGTAATAGCTAGCTGGAGTCTTATAAGCCTCACTTATCTGACTATCACATCCTTTTCCCATGTTTGGGAAGTTTTCTAATATTACTTCTGTAAGTAGAATTTTAATGTCATTTGTATTGACCCTTTGCTTTTTCACTGGCACCTATTATTCTTAAATTATTTTGCTTTCATTGTCTTGCAGTCTTTGAATTGTTATTTCCTGGTTCCTTGTTATTTTTGAGAGATCTTTCCTTTCATGGTCACAAGATACAAACCTGTCTTCAAGGCTTGAAAGTCTATCTTCAGTTTCTTTCAAATGGTTTTGCCAGCTTTCAATGGAGTTTTTAATTTCCTAGATATCTTTTTGAATCTGTTTCATGCATTCTAAATCTCTCTTATATTGTTCATTCTTGGTTTCCCTCATTTTCCTGTGCTCCTCCATTGTTTTAGCTATGTCTTCTTTAGAGGTGCTTAGCAATTCTTTTATTATATTTTTCATTTCTTCTTTTACATGGGGTAATATTTCTGTTCTAATTTCTTTTATAGCCTCATGAAGTTGTGTCTTTACTTCAGTTGCCATAACATCAGAAACTTCAGGTGTGCAACTCCTGATCTGTTCCATGTTTGCATTTCCTGGACTTGCTCTGCTTGAGTTGGAGTCCAGAGTCTGCCTTTTGATTCTTCATTTTGACATTTTCCTGAGTTCTTCAGGACAATCAGGTAGTAGGGTCCCAGGCACTTCCCATGTTGGCTACAGTTTCTCTGAAGCATGACTGTTTGGTTCTCCTGGCCAGTGCTGGCTATGGGTATCTGATGGTGGCCCTTGGGTGTGCTGGTGCAGAGCTAACTGCTGTTTTTGCCAGCCTGCACTGGCTACCAGAGGTGGGGAGCCTCAGTGATGGTGGCTGGATTGCACAACAGAGCAGGACTGGCTGCTGCCTCCTGAACCTGAGCTGGTTACCAGTGGAAGCCTCCCTGATGGTGGTTGGAGTGCCTAAAATATGACTTTTGTCAAGGAAGAATTATGCCTATTGTACTCAAATTTTGAAGTGACCTCAATATTTTTCTAATAACTGCTTAAACACATTAATGTAAGTCTCTTACTTATTATTATAGATATTTTGAATTACTCTTCACGAGTCTATGCTTTTGGGTTTGAAACTCAGTTCATGATATTTATTCAGAGATCTATTGGTATTTTATACTTTAGAGATATGTTAATCTGTTGAAGATGATATCATATGGCTTTTTCTCCTTGATCCAGGTATATGAATAAGAATGTTCTTCTATTGGTGAGCTGTCAACCACAAGATAATCAACTTAGTAAGTCTTCCTTTCTGGGTAAAATTTACTAAGTGAAACTTCAGGAAAACAGATCACACTGAATCAAAAAGTTGTGCATACTATGATATTAAAGTGAGGCAAGAATGAAAAAAGAAACATGTTTAGGATAAATAAGAGAAAGTAACAGAATATGTCACAAAATGCATAAGTTTAGGCTCTTCAGTGTCATAACTATGAAATTTCCAAAGTTAAAATCCAGGAGAGTATCTGAAATTGGAAAACAGAATATGGTCACTTATCAGGAATCACTTAAGTACAAATTGAAAGGTAGCTCCCCTTTCTCTTTTCCTCAGGAGGAATCCAACTTGTTCTTTTCACTTTTTAGAAGTATTAACCACTCATGTTTTAATAGTGTTACTGGATGTCTAATACAAAGTGTGCTTTCATACTCTCTGGGAGTTGTTCTACTTCTCCTTACCATTAATGTGTTACTCAATTAACTGCAGTAATGAGAGCATTGTCCTTATTTGGTGTTATTCTTCCATCCTTCTTGACAATATCCTTGACAGTGTGAAGGTATCCACATAAAGGATTGATTCAGTCTTTCCTTGTATTGAAAGTCCACACATAAAACAATAATATCCAGATATCTGCAATTTCAGACAAAATTCAGAAATGAAAATTTGGTGTGAAAAGTTTTGAAAAATAACTAGAACTACTTGCAATTATTATGTAAGGGACTGTACTACAAATAAATTTCTGATTAATAGTCCAAAAATTGATATAGATTCTTGATCAGTTATTTCTGATAACTTTCTATAGAGCATTAAGTGTAAATGCCCATGGTAAATTCTGGAGTAGCTTTGTGGGGTCATATGTCAGAGTCAATTGCGGGTCAGGAAATGCATTTTACATCTATCATTATGTGAATAATTTCTAAATTTTCTCCATATCTTGTGGAGAACCATGACTTATCTCAAAAAACCTATATTTGCTGCACAAAGCAATTTCATGGTTAGACAACATTATTCAGTACCTTGAAATTCTCTGATGATTTGTTGATTACCACCACCCCAATATTCCATTTAGTGCATGATTTAGGTGTAAAATTAACTATATGCTTTAATAAACTTGACAAAATTTTAGTGAACTTTTTAAAAAGAATTTATTTTCAGAAACAAGAAACTTTGGACATTTGAATCATATGTAACTTGTTTCTGACTTGAATAAATGCAAAGTCAGAAACTTTGCATAAAATCTATAGCTAATGTAATTAATGTCATAGACTTTTTCTTTGAAAATATTTGTGATTGATACCTGTTAAGGAATGTTGCCTTGGGGTAGATATATTGATTCTAGGAATAACAGAAAGGAATTGCTTGTGTCTGCCTTTTGTATTTGACACAAAACTCTGCTTGTCTAAGCAATATTAATTCATAAGTTTATTACAAACCTGTGAATTTTTAGGCATTGTTCTTAGTAGTAGCAACACAATCAGAATGATTTCCACTCTCAAGGATCTTACAATGTAGAAATGAGATCATCAAGAATATTGATAATAAATTAGTATTGAAATATGGATATATATTAGAGGCAACAAGTACTATCATATTTAATCTGCCCAGGAATGGTGCTTTAGTCTGTTTTATGCTGCTAAAACAGAATATCCTAGAACACAGATTTATTTCTTAGAATTCTAGACACTGGTAAGTCCAAGTGGAGGGGCCCTTATTTGGTGAGGGCTTTCTTGCTGTTTCATCCCATGGTAGAAGGGTAAGAAGAGAAGATAAGAGAGACACCTTCATTCCAGAGAGGGCTGAATTCAGTTTTTTAAATAACAAACTCACTCACATGATAATAAAGTCATCCCTATGATTATAATATTAATTCATCCATAAAAGCAGACCCCTCATGAACCAATACCCTCCTAAAGGTTCCACAACTCACCACTAGTGCATTAGAGATTAAGATATTGATGCATGAAATTTGTGTGTCACATTTAAGCCATAGTAGATGAGGTGAAGTAAGAAATCCTCTGGGGTGAGAAAAAGATTCATGACATAAGTCATGAAAGATGAATCCAGTCATCTACAATAAAAAAGGGTTGCATGTATGATGGTGTTATAGGAAGGAAAACAAAGTCCTGCCTACAAAAGCAAGAGTTGAGAGGAGACAAAATATGCCAGAAAAACAAGGTCAGTATGAAAGTAAATATTATAAAGTCAAAGTATCAATGTGGAGTGGTTGAGGAGGATCAAAGAGCTAAATCTTTATATGTATGCCTTTTCAACTTGGGCTTTTATCTTGAGGCCAGTGAAAAGCCAAGGAAAGCTTAAAATACACAATTCAATCCAGTTTAAATTGTGTTTTAGAAACTTCACTCACAGCAATGTGTAGAAAAAGTGACAAACAGCAGCTGCAGGTGATTATTGCAATCATTCTAATGAGAAGGAAGGTGTAATTATGAGAATGGGAAGAAATAGACAATACTGTATAAGGGCATAGTGTCAATGACATTTGGAAACCAAATTTAGGCTTACACTTGAGTAATGGAGGAATCAAAGGTGACCTACAAGACTCTTACTTAGTTGACCAGAAGTGTTGATATTCACTGAGATAGTAAATATGGTGAAATAGGCAAATTTTGAGAAACTCCAAAGTTTGGCTTGGGATATGCTGATTTTTACAACACCCTTGGTATCTTCAATAGAAAATATTGGCTAAATTTTCAATTAGTAATATTATTATTAATATTATTATTATATTCATGGAAGTTTACATGTCAAAAGATTAGTAATCAAGGACAGTAGTTTATCATTAGTATTGTACACTGGACTAGACTATGAAGTCCTTGGTTGTCCTGTATTTTGGAATTACATTTCCAAAATACTTTTGAGTGGTTTGTGCTTATACTGTTTGATCAATTATTCATGCCTATATTTTGTAATGTGAGCAACTACTTTAAAGATAAAATGTAATATATTAACTGATGTTAATCTATTATTTTCTTGTTTTAAAATTCACTGTTATTATTTTTATTGTTTTTTCTCTTTAAAAAAACAGTTTTCAGAATTAAGGACTCTTCAACTTTGCATGTGTAGGATGAGTGTCTGAAGTTTGAATGTCCTTTTCTGTGGATTAGGACAATTATACATTATACTGAAGCAATGACCTGGAATTTCAATTCATAATTTCTCATATCTCAACTGAATGATGATAAACCAGTTGAAATCTTTGTTGTGTTGATCACATAGTATGAAAACACTAAACATCTTTATATATGGAATACTAGAGACTATATTTAAAGAAAATAGAGAAAGTCTCAAAAAAAAAGCAACAGAAATTCTGAACATTGAATTTTTAATTTAGAATTTAAAGGCTTTTTGGTTGCTTTATGCAAAACTGGGTAAGTTCAACAGGTTCATCAAGAAGCAAAACAAACACTGTATGGACTTTGTGTCCTAGATAAGGGTGATTTTTTAGTTCCTGTATACTTGGTGGCTTTAGTATTTCAACTAAATATTAATGTTAGACTTAACAGAGTTCTTTTATGTGGTATAAGCAATCTCATTATATTTTTATACATTTGTTTTATGGAAGGTACCAAGGCCCGGAATGCAAGAATGCACATTATGTGGTTGATTTTCTCTAAAGAGAGTTAAAACAATATAAGGATAAACCCAGCATCTGATAAAGCAAATTAGGATTATTTTTTAATTGATAATTTCCTGCATCCAGGACTTCAATAGTATGAAAGCCATTGACAAGGATGGTTCTGCCTATGTGTCTCCCAGATTAGCCTTTGTAAAAAATGTACATTTACATATCACTTCTGACATGTAATGGAATTGGTCATTAAACTCCAAAAATTGTAATGACAAGTGGTCACACAGATCTCATGATTCTGGTAAAAGACAAAACAAAGCATATTAAATGTCTTTACTAATCATTGTGAGTGATAACCAGAGTCCAAAATCCATGTTTTGATCTTTTTCAAAATATGCAACTACATAGAAATATTTTGCCTAAGTACTTGTGAGTATGGTTTTCTAAGTATCATAATTATTTGAAAAATTAAAATCAGTGCATTCTATGTTATGAAAACGGATTTTAGAGCCTACAGATTCTGATCTGTCACACTGTAAAAATATATTCTTGCCTCAGATTTCATGATAATTTTTTCAGAATTCACATTTTGAGTCTGAAGCATGTTCATGGATATGAACCTGTATATCTTGAACATTTGTAAGTGAATCTGTAAATACTCTGGTTTTGAATTCTTGTTCCTATGAGCTTCTTATCAGACCACTTCAGGGACAGTTTACATTATAATATATTCTTTTATCCATTCACATACAAGGATGCAGTCAATTTTTTGAGGCATTGTTAAGTGTTTTGGTTACTTTTTTCTCGTTGCTGGGACAAAATACCTGACGCCCAAAGTGAAGGTGATTTATTTAGCTCACATTTTCTGGAGATTTCAGTCCATAATCAGCTGGCTGAAAAGCAGGATGGCATGCCACTGTGGCAGCACTTCAAGGCAGCAGCCAGAGCAAAAGGGAGCAAAACGCAAGCCTCTTCTCTACCCTCAAATTGTACACAGGCCACCCCCCACCTTCAGGGTGGGTGTAACACTCACAAAATATCCTTGCCCTCTTTTGCACAGGATGAGGATATTTACAAAGTAAGAAACCTGGCTCTCTGCTGAGTCTCTCAGTTAAACTTCTAAACTTCTCAAGTTGACACAATGTATTAACCATAAGATTAAGTGTTAAACCTGGTTAAGAAAAGTTCATCACAACAAAGGAATTATGCAATTTATTGTCAAAATGTAGGAATATATTATGATAATACTTCATTCCAAATTGTTTTGATTGAATTAGTTTTTCATTTAGATCAGCTAGTTTTTAAGAGCAGTTTTAGGTTTGCAGGAAAATTGAGTTTAAGGTGCAGAGATTTACCATATACTATGTCCCCTGCCACCAAACATGTTATAGCTTCTCCTATTATCACCAACTCCAACAGAACAGTGTATTTGTTACAGAATATGAATGGGCAATGACATATTATTATCACTAAATTTCATAATTTACTTCAGTGTTGTATTTTCTGTTGATCTGGACTAATACATGATAACATATATCTACAAATAAGGTAACATACAGAGATATTTCATTGCTCTAAAAATCCACTGACTGCCTTGTTGTTCCTTGAACACACCGAAAATACTTTCTTCTTTGAAGCTTTTCATTGACAACGTTTTTATTTTTTTTCATTGACAATGTTTTTAATTTGTGCTGATTACCCTCAGATCTCCAGTAGCCTCTTCTCATTTTGCCTTTTGTAAAAATGTTCTATTTTGAAGAACATCCAGTGTGCAGCTAAGAAGAATGTGTATTTGATGTTGTGGAGTGGAACACTGCAGACATCTACTAAGTCCATTTGTTCACAGATTTTTTAAAAATTCTGATATTTATTTGATGACTATTTCATCTAATTTATCTATCTAATTGTGATAGTGGGGTATTAAGGTCCTCCGTTATAATTGCATTACTGTTTGTTTGATTTTTCATGTACATTAATATTTGTTTTATGTAGTTGGGTGCATAGGTAATTGTTTCATATATATTTATGATTGTTATCTCTTCTTCTTGGACCCTTCCCTTAACAAGTACATAGTGACCTCCTTTGTGTCTTTTGATCTGTCTTGTCCAGACATTAACAATATCTGGGAAAATTTTCTGGAATCATGTATCACGGAGTATTGTTTTCCATATTTTGACTGTCAGTCTACGAGTTTCTTTTTGAGTTAAATGTATTTCTCAAATACAGCATATTGCTTTATCTTGCTTCTTAATCCAGTCTGTCAGTCTATTCTATTGATTGGTGAATTGAGATCATATACATCAATGGTTATAACAGATATGTATTGACTTATCATTCTCATATTATTTTCTTGTTGCTGCTTTTCTTTCTTTCCCCTGTTTAATTTCTTGACCTGATTGGTGGCTTCTTTATATTCACGTTCTTATACTTGTAGTCTTCATTTTCTCTTTATAATATATCCTTCACAGCATTATGAAGAGCTGGTTTGGTGGTCATGAGTTTCTTCAGTTGTTTTTTGCCATGGAAGAACTTTATTTCTCCATTGATATTGAAAGATAGTTTTGCAGGGTACATCAGTCTGGGTTGGAGGCTGCTTTCTTTTAGTGCTTGAAATTCCTTACCCCAAGCTCTTCTTGATCTGAGGGTTTTTGGTTGAGAAGACTGCTGTGATTCCAATGGGCTTTCCTTCATAAGTGATTTGCTTCTTTAACTGTTTTTAATAGTTTGTTCTTGTGTTGAATTTCTGGAATATTATTATATGCCTTGGTGTAGATGTATTTTGGTCATGAGTTTGGAGTTCTATATGTTTCATTTATTTGTATGTCAAATTCTTTATCCATGTTTGTGAGGTTTTCTGACATTATTTCTATGAGGAGGTTTTTTTGTTGTTGTTGTTAAGGCATTTACACTGCCTGCAGCTTTTTCACTGACTCCAGTCAATCTTATGTTGTTCCTCTTTGCATCATTGTGCAACTGCTGCATTGATTTTTCATGGTCTTGCTGTTTTTAAGATATATTTCTTTTCATGGTTATTAGCTGCAATCTGATCTTCTAGATTAGATATTCTATCCTCCCCTTTGTTCAATCTGTGCATATACTTTCAGTGGAGATTTTGACCCCTTGTATTTCTGTTTAGATCTGTTTCATGGATTCTATTTCTTTTCTGTGCTGGGTACTCCCAGTTTCTATTATTTTCCTAAGCTCTTCTAGTGTTTTTTTATCCTTGTCTGCTCTTAATGTCTTTAAATTTGATCATCATTTCTTTCTATACCCAAGATATTATTTTTTCTGTAACCTTTTCCATTTTTTTTTCACTTCTGTTGCTATCATTTCAGAAAGTTCCATTGCTTGGCTTCTGACTTCCTCAATTTCACTGTACTCTAGACTTGTCCTGAGTGGGCTGCATTTTGCTTCTGCATCTTGTCATTTTATATTTTTTTATTTTATTTTGTTTTCTGTGTTTATGCTTGCCAATTTCTTATAGTGTAGTTTTATCACTACCATCAAGACTTCTTTAGAAAATGTCTGTTCCTTAAGGATATCTTTTCAATGTAGAAATACAAATGGTGAATAAATATAAGAAAAAATCTTCAACATCACTGGTTATTACAGAGGTACAAGTTAAAACAATGCTGAGATTCCATCTCATTCCTGAAAGAATGTTTATAATGAGGAAAACAACCAAAAACTAAAGCTGGAGGGGCTACAGAAGAAAAAGAAACCATTCTCTACTATTGTTGGAAGTTTAGACTAGTACAATCACTGTGGAGATTCCGCAAAAGGAATTAGAGGATTAGAGGTGCCATTTGATCCAGCTATTCCTCTTCTGGGTATCTTCCCAGAAAAATTAAAAACATCATAACACAGCAATGTATATATCCCCATGATTATACCAGCACAGTGTGTAATAATTAAATCTTGAAAATAACCCAAATGCCCATCAACCAAGGAATGGATAAAAAAGATGTGGATTTTTTTCTATCATGAAGCATTAGTCTGCCACAAAGGATAAATTTGAGACATTTCTAAGTAGATGGATGTAACTTGAGACCATACCCTTAAGTGAAAATATCAGACTTATATGCGTAAACATTGCATTGTCTCCCTGGTGTGAGAAGCAAAAAGAGTAAACAAGGACCAAAATGTACAATAGATATTGTGAAATGTAAAAAAGTTGTTCAAAAGGAAAGAGGAACTAGGTAGGGTTAGGGAAGGGGGAAAGGAAGGGAAAAGAAAACATGATTACAAAAA
This sequence comes from Cuniculus paca, assembly GCA_004365215.1. Classification (NCBI taxonomy): domain Eukaryota; kingdom Metazoa; phylum Chordata; class Mammalia; order Rodentia; family Cuniculidae; genus Cuniculus; species Cuniculus paca. The sequence goes on from RJWT010018347.1 coordinate 9,875, forward strand.
AAGATAAAAGGAAAAGAAAGGTTCGTAAATAGGGAGGGGAAGAGGAGTTGAAGGATGAATATTTGTTGGGAGAAAAAGAGAAATCAAAATATATCATGTACAGGTACATATTCCCTATGATGAATATGATTATTACATATACCTAAATGTACCAATAAACTTAATTTAAAAATGTAACTTCTCTCTATATTTTTATTGTTCTTATTTAAAATTGCTGCCACCCAAGATTCTAAATCTCGATCTCCCTGTCTTCTCTCCCTTTTCTCCTCCCTTTCCTCTTTCTTCCTCTGTCCCTCTCCCTCTCCCTTTCTGTCTTGTCTATATTCTAAGAAATTTCCAAATAATTTTCATCAATCTTATGTTTTTGCTTGTTTTGTAGTTTTATCATCTGTATTTTTCTCATGATATCTTTCTTATTCTCTTATTTGTCAATTTCTTAGCGTTTCACTGTTAATCGATTATAAATAATTCAGAATTTTGAATTCTAATTGAAACACAATAAAACCAATCTTCCAATGTTTCAGATTGCTGACATGATGCCGTACATTTTTTCTGAAAAAAATTACTTGAAAAAAAGAGATGTCAGAAAGGTAATTAAACAGTTTGAATTACTAAGAAGCTTCAAAGTGAAAGTCTTTAAAGATATTTAACATACTTTTTATCCTTCTCCTTTACCCAATTAGAACTCTGAGAAAAAAAAACTAAAACAAGACTTTAAAATCCATATATAACATTTCTTATGACAGTTTGATTGATCTTATTGAACTGTATGAATGAATCTGGCTTGGACTATTGGACTGCACTTAATCCCTCAGTTTGGATTGCACTACCATCCTATCATGTTGAGCTTTCTGATTCATAAAAATGGTATTTCAAACTTGGAATTATTGACACTTTGGATAAAGTAATTACTTGTTGTATGGGAATATCATGTTCATTACAATATGTTTAGTCAGTAGAACAAAACTCCTCTCACTTTTTCCAACAGAATCCAGTTCTGACAATCCAAAAATGTTCTCATACTTGTCTTAGAGCCAAAATTGACAGCACATATTCTAAGATTTTTTTTATATATTCTAACAATGTATATTTTTATACAATGTAAAGCGAAAAAGTTAACAGAAAAAAAAATGATAAAATGTAGAACAGAGTACTTGAGAATTATGAAACAGTAGTAGATAGTCTAAAATGTATGTATAATCCAATATACAAAAGAGAAGGTTGACAAAGAACAAGGATACAAAAATATTTGAAGAGATAATGGCCAAAATTATTACCTTATTTTATTAAAGACAACAGCCTATTAAGAATTCAATAAACCTTAAGCAAGATAAATGCAAAAAATACTAAATTCATATCATAAATAAAAGTTCTACAGCCAAAACTAGAAAGTCTTAAATGTATCCAGAGGAAAAAATTATACATATGAAGGAGCACCAAAAATCATAGCTGAGTTTTCATCATAAGCAAAGAAAACAGAAGAGAATAGGATATCATCTCTAAAATGCCAAAAAAGAGAATCTATCCCAAATGAAAATTTCTTTCAAAAAATGAAGCCAAAACATAGTTTTAGGAAAAGGCAAGAAAATCCATTATTACCAGCTATCAGTTCAAAAAATACTGATGTTTTTTAAGCTGAAGTGCAGTTATTTCAGATGGAATCCTGACTCTTCAGAGAAAAATGAGTATTTCTGGAAATTGTGTGTGTGTATTGAAAGATTAATAATTGCCTGCAAATATAATCAATAAAATAGTATAGAACAGTTTATAAAAAGAAATAAAATACACATAACAATATGACAAAGTACAGGGAAAGTAAATAGAATTTTACTGTTTTACTGGCCTTATGTATTATGTGGTAGAATATTAGTTGAAGAGAGTCTGACATAAACTAAGGATGCATTTGCAATCCAATAGAAAAATAACTCTTGCACTATCAAAAACAAATAACTGGATTGTAAACAAACATCTCCATCAGCAATTACATAAAATAATTGTAATTATATTAAAATATACAGTGAACATTTAAATTAAAATTGTTATTACAGTAAAAGACACTTTGCCACTAATCCTCTCCAAAATACACCTCTGATACATGTTACTTCAAGCACATTTATCTCATTATTGTTGCCACTTTCTGGAGAAGTATTGGAAGTCCTCTTTTGAGAATGTTTTCATGAGGTATGATTTTAAAAATACGTGAATTCTGTGCTGAGTGCCATCCAATGGAAAGACAGGTCTGTAAAACATGTTACAGTCTCTGTATTCTCATCCACTTTATTAACCGGATCTGCCATACAAGTCATGACTTTTCCTCAAAGTCAGATGACTGCAAAAGGTACACATTTTAATCAATTCAGAATGGGAGGTAGTCATGACAGTGCAACCGGTCACTCATGAACGAACCCTTCCAGAACTGCTTGAGAAAGTAGCAAGAATAATGGCATCAGTGTGTTTGAAGTGAAGGTGAGTATACTGAGGGGAGTTAATGGCAATATGCCTTTTATTTTAATAAATTTTTACAATTAAACATTCAATATAGTTTTATACCTCACACACTGACTTCGTGCAGTATAGTTCATACCTCACACACTGACTTCGTACATAGAAAATATGCATGTATCTATGTACAAATGAGTAAGTATATTCCTTAATATGACTGGATATAAAGTCTGTACAGAAAAATAATTATATTTCTATATATTAGCTAGTTACATTTGGAAACTGAAAAGAAAAACTATTTATAATACTTTAGCATCAAATGCTCCATAAATTACATGGGTATAATTTCAGCATAAGAAATATAAAATTTCTACATTTGAAAGTACTAGTAAAATGCTGACACAAGTTACAGGAGATTTAAAAAAGTGGTGTGGTGTTTTATGTTCATGGATTAGAAGAATCAATATTGTTAAGATGTTGATTGTTTCAAAGTTGTTTAGACATTTAAGATGATCTCAGTCAAAATTCTTAGAAGAATTTTCTGTTAGTAAATACTGACAAACTAACATTTATATGGAAGTGAAAAGGATTTAACTAATACAATATTGAAAATGATAAATAACTGAAGTCCTCATAGTACACAATTTCAAAAGTTTATAAAACCATAACAACTGAAACACATGATTGACTGATAATGATAATTACATAGATCAATAAACAGAGTAAATGACTTAAAATATACTACACATACTCACTCAACTATTTTAAATGCAGATAGCAAAGCCAGCCAACAGCAAAACAAAAAGGTTTTAATTATCTACAAAACATCTGGATATCTATATTGGAATATAAAATAAACCAAGACCCCTATATTGCATTATACGTAAAACTGAGTTTGAAATTAATTATTGGCCTATATTTGAAAAAGAAAATTTATTTTTCAGAAATAAAACATAAACAAATTTTTTTGTGATACCCCAGCTGGTGAAAAGTCCTAACTCAGAACTGAAAAGATACTAACTATAAAAGAAAAAAATATATAAGTAACAAGTTTGAAATGAAAAACTTCTGTTATCTAAAAACATCATATGGAAAAATAAAGGTGAAATCCACAGACTGAGCATCAAATAAGTGATATGATACAAAGGATAGATACACAGAATATGTTTAAAAGTCTTCAAATAAATTAATGAGAAAATAAACACTCTAAGAAAATTAAATTGAGACAAATATAATTCCCACATGCACATCATGAAAGGATATTTCCAAAAGGCAAATAAACTTAGGAAAATTTTGTTACCATTATTATTCTCCAGGGAAAAACAAATTAAAACCACAAGAGATGAAATTATGGAACTTCTAGAATGTGTAACATTAAAAATTTTTCATAACAATATTTGTAGCTAAGAATGTAGAACAAAACAGATGTTCATAAATTGCTGGTAGAATTGCAAAATACAATTACTACTTTGATAAATTCTTGCTTTCTTATAAGTTTGTGTATAAACATCCTCTATGATCCAGCATTCTACAGTGAGGATTTTGGAAAATAAGCCCATATGTTTACAGAAAGGCATACAAGCATGCTAGTTAATAACAGGGTATAACTGGGCATACTCCATCAAGTGAAGAAAGTATCAATGAGCTGTGGGGCGTTCACAATACAATAGTGAAGTATTAGCAGTGATCAAATATATAGATGAATCTCAAAAACATTAAGTTTGGTAAAAAAACAAGGTAGAGAAAAGTACCGCTCGATTTTATTTATAAGAAATTTGCAAACATAAATCTATCATTTCAGATTCATGGGCAAGGTAATGGATGATTTCCAAGGTAATGGAAATATTGTTTATCTTGTTTTGGGTAATGGTTCAGTTTACATTCCAAGCTTTATACTATAAATTTGTGCAATTACTGTTTTTAAATTATAACTCAATAAAATGGCATTATTATAACCAAAATGAATCTAAAATTAGTCATAATATGGTATCTAAGGAGAACACTACAAGTGTAAGATCATAAAACACTCTTAGGAAGATAAATTAAGATCAGTGTATGTAGACTGGAATTACATTGAGACACTCCATCCCTCAGCTCTTCATCTGACGTTTTTGTTTGTATATCTAGGAGTTTTGCTTGGGTTTTCTTGAAAATATTTGGGATGTGGCCCTGAAATTTTAAATGTATGCTTTGATTACTAATCCACACCAATTAACAGACTCAGAACTTTAGTATTGCAGAGAAATTCCTGATAATTTATCTTAGCAAAACAACATATATATTTAGACAAAAGATTCAATTAAACTTTCAAATTCATCTGAAGCTTTTGTTCGCTATGGTCTATAGATTACCGTTTTTATGATGGAAGCAAACATTATCCATTGTATACACTCTTCAAGGTTATGACATATCATTAACTATAGTTCACATTACTGTATGATAGATCTCTTGAAATATATTTCTCCTATCTAACTGTAATCATGTGTCCTTTCACTAGGATCTCTCCATTCTTGCCTCTCCTTATCCATTCCAGCTTCCGGTAACCATCATTATACTCTACTTCTATGAAATAAACTTCTTTACATTCCATATATGAGAGAGATCATGTGATATTTGTCTTTCTGTACCTGACTGATTTCACTTACCATACTATCCTCCTGATTATTACTATACATATTCATATGTGTGTATATATATGTAACATATTATTTATCCATTCATCAATCAATGAATATTTAAGTTCATTCCATATATTAGCTATTGTGAGGGAAGAGGACCAACACATGGAGAGAGGAAGGAGAAGGGAAGGGAAAGGGAGCATAAAAAGAATTAAGATATGTTAAGTACATGCACCAACTCTCTACGATGAATAGAATCATTATGTGATGCAAACTTGCTAGCAAAAGTAAAAATTTAAAACTTGAAGAATCATGTTACATTCATCTTTATAAAAAAAGCATAAGTGTGTCAGTTATCCAACAACCATTTCCTGAAAGACAAGCACTGTTAATTTATTTTCTTGTCATTGGTTTCTCATGGCTTTTGTTAAGTTCGGTAATCTTTCAGTCATATTTTAATGACAAATTTATATCTATTTTTTATTCCATGGATATTTCAGTAGTTTCAGTTTATTTTAGAAACTAAAATACTTTTCTGTTTCTTGATGACAATTAATGGCTAAGACATTTCTTCGAGGTGGTATCAACTATAACAAAATTCCTCTTTCATTCACTGTTTCCAAATACTCTTTTTCTCTTTCTTGGTGTCATTATATCCTGAGATACTTCTGACTATTTTAAGTTCAACAGACTTTTAAGCTAAGGTTCTTCAATCTAGAAATAATGTGGATATCACTGAATACTGATTTTCCATATCAGAAAGGAAGAGTAAAGAGAAAGGCCTATATACACGTAGAGAAAAAGGTACTGCTGATGACCTAAATTCTTTTTCCCTAGCAACTTCTAAATGTTGACACATAGGCTGCTTTTTCCAAAAGTCACGAAGTTGAGGTGACTGATTAATTGTATCCCTAAATAACTACAACTAATCCCTTCTTTGAGATACAAGAATCCAATGATTTTCAAGAATTGGTCAATGACTACCTAGCAGCAGTCAGGTAAGCGTACCATACACCTCATTTTCACTTTCTGTTCATTGATGAGAAGTTGCAGCAATGAGACATCACAAAAAGTTACACAGTTTAGCATTGTACTCTTCCTTTTGAACTGCTTTTCCAGGCTGTTAATCAAAATTACAAAGCAAATTCCAGATATTGAAAAATTAAATAATACTGTTAGACTTATTTCCTAGGCCTTATGTTCACAGTTGAAAATTCTTGAGAATATCCAAAGTTATTTAGACCAAAAAATTTGTGCTTCCTTGGTAGATAGTAACGCTTTCGTTATATTTGGAATATTCATCTACTGCTTTACTCTTGTTCTTGTTAATTATTCTTCATTCTCTACGTGTATATGGGCAGGACATTATTGCTTTGCAAATGTGTTTGTTATAAAAACATATATACTTTGTCTTCACAATAATGTCTCTAAAAGTCTTTAAAATATTATTATTACAGAAAATATACTGATAAATTTTTTACATATTTTAACCTTCGTAGAAAAGAGTGTAGCAATGAAAATAGCAAGGCAGAAAGCCATGTAGGAGGTGACTGACAGTACTAACATAGTGTCCATAAACAAGCACTAAATGGCTTCAAGATACATACTGAATCTAAGAGAAATTGATAAAGAATATAATGTAGCAATTGGGGAAAAGTTTATTTCCAGTTCATCTACTGGGAAAAGTAATAGGCAAACAGAAAACTTTGTGTGTTATCCATTTATAAACTCTTGAAGAAACACTTTGTTTTTAGATTACTTTTATTCCACCCAAAGGACTCATGTAGTTCTCCAGGAGGCTATGGGCCATTCATTTGAGAATGGTGTAGTTATCATGTAGGAAAGAGCATCCTGGTATTGGAGACCTAGATTCAGCTGAATACCTTGGTAAAGCCAACTAACCATGCACAGCCTATGTTTTCTCATCTGTAAAACAGGTCAGTGATAATTTCTTTACAGTTCTTGTGAGGGTCAAAAGACAGAGTACTTTAAAATGCCTTTTAGTGGAGGTTGAAGTTGTAAAAGGCATTTCAACTACGCTTTTTAACTTTCCTTGTGTGTTAACACGATGTCATATATAAGTAGAATTGTTACAGTGTTAAGTTAATTTGCATGTATTTTATTGGTACTGATTAATAATAGAATAAATACAATGCATAATACATAAAATTTCTTACTTATATATAAATTACATAACTATATCCATACATTAATGAAACAAATCAGAAAACAAAAATGGAAACTCGAAATTCAACCAAGATATTCCTCTTTGACATAATGCTATTGGAAATATAGCACCAGGTAAGGAATACGGTAGCAAAGACAATATTTCTTTGTCAAACTTATTCATTCTTCTCATTGCAAGAATGGTCAAAGAATGCCTAAGGGTTTATGGTTGATGTCTTTGAAGCAGAAGAGCAACTTTTCTGATTTTTCCCACTCTGGGTCCCGTCCAAAGGGAAAGACAAAGTGCTTCAGGTGAACAACATTTTTCACACTTACCTGTTAATATATTTAAACAGTAACATGGTTTTAACAAAAATAAAAAGAAAGTGAAAAACAACCTGATATTTCTTGATTCATGATTTCATTTAGAAGTATTCTTTACTGATTGTTTTACTTCTAGCACTATGCTAGTCTTTCCCTTTTTGTTTTTAAAGAGAAAAAGATAAACAGAAAAATCAAGAAGCAAACAATTAAAGAACAACAACAGCAAAATGACAACAACAACAAAAACAATGACAATGTAAGATTTCAAACAAGATGATAGGAATTTAACAATAGTTGTTTTATTACATATTGTAATCCTCAAAGTAATGGCTCAGGTTACCAGATACAGGCATGCAAAATTGATCAAATAATAAAATTTCCCTTTGAGCAGTTTCTTTCACTCTTACTATATCTATTTTCATACTTCCTACTGCCACTCTAGTACATGTGTGCATCATACATATACACATATACATCATATTATATAGTATAGTACCAGAACTTTTTCAATACTACAGAGGCAAATTAGTTTAAAATGAATGAAAGAATTAATATTGCAGGGCCGGAGATTTAGCTTAGTGGCCTAAGTGCCTGCCTACTTGGTACAAGGTTACAAGTTCTATCTCTGGTGCCACAAAAACAATTAATATTGCATACATAGATAGATAAATAGGCACAATGTTTGGGCTAGTTTGTAGCCAGTTGGATAAAGGGCATGAATTCAATATTTTCATGGCTGGCAGATTTTTGTAAAAATTTCCTTTAAATTGATGTTTAGAAAATTTTAAAATAGCATCCCCACTCATTAACTCATTCAATAAATAGTTTTTAACATCTGATCTATCTACTCTTCTCAATACTGAGAACTCAATAGTAAAACTTAAAACAATCCCTGTCATCACAGTGTTATTCTCCAAGACATTAGTAGACTTACAAATATATGAATTAATACCTGGTTTTCAAAATGATGTTAACAGCTAGAATCTTTACTTGCCTATTGCTTAAAGAAACATCCTGTCCTAATACCCTGCCCTTCCATTTCTTACTCCTTAAAGTTTGGCAATTTAGTTTGATATTTTTATAGTCAACTTGCAATTGACTGATGAGTCTAAAGGCTTTGCTGAGGACATTGCTCCAAAAATAAAAAGAAAGAAAATGAACTGTTGTCAAACTTTACAGACATTACTGAATTCCATACAAATTTATAGTCATAACAGATGAACTATTATCATTTCATTGCCTAATGATTTCTGAAGTGTAGTATATTATAGATACACTTTATTGGACATTTAAAGGAAATACACTCTAGAAATTAGAAAACTAGGGTTTGATAGGCTGAGTGATGATAAACCAATTTATCATCATTGTTTCTGGTCTAGTGTGAGTGTTCCCTAAACATTTTAAAAAATATTCTCTCTCTCTCTCTCTCTCTCTCTCCCTCTCCCTCTCCCTCTCCCTCTCCCTCTCCCTCTCCCTCTCCCT